>MU847649.1:0-49873 GCA_032690845.1 Eleusine coracana subsp. coracana
GCTTTTTAACTATGTCAGAAAAAGGGAAAGGGACACCTGGAGAGTTGGAGTCCCCTACAGACGTCAATGATTGCGTCTCCAAGGTCGAGCTCATGAAGCTTCTTGAGGACCAGCGTACATTCATGGAAACGAGTTTGCCGAGTTGATGGGTCACATCAACACTGTTGTCCACCGCATTGAGGATGTTGAACGACAACTCCACCTCAACGAGTTGCTGATGATGATGATTTTTGACCGTGATGCAGGACCGTCTTCACCGTAATCGACATGACGATATGGGAGGTAAAACAATCGTGGTAATTCTGATACTTTTGTTAAGCCCAAATTTAACATACCACCTTTTGCCGGTAGTGCTGACCCGGAAGCATACTTAGATTGGGAACTTGCTGTTGAACAGAAATTTAATTCTCATTTTAGTTCCTGTTGAGCATAGAGTTAGACTTGCTACTAGTGAGTTTACAGGTTTTGCTCTCTTTTGGTGGAATGATCTTTGCACATACTAATGCTGCTATACCTGCACTTGGCCTATTTTGAAACAACGCATGAAATCTTGTTTTGTTCCTCCTTATTACCAACGTGATTTACGTTTGAAATTACAATCTTTAACACAAGGTAGTAAAACAGTAGAGGAATATTATCAGGAATTGCTTATTGGTTTAGCACGTTGTGATATACATGAAGATGATCTTGCAACTAGTGCTAGATTTTTTTGGTGGTTTGAACCGTGATATCCAGAATATTGTTGACTATAAAGAGTGGAACAGGTTCAGCCAATTGTATTATATTGCTCTTAAGGCTGAACGAGAAGTATAGGGACGCTTTCCACAACAATCTTGCAGGTCCAACACTGAGCAATATCTCCAGCAATGCACTAGAGTAGAGAACTTGAAGAGTCATGTTGCTAAGACACCAGCAACAACATTTCCACTTGCGCCTACTTCTGCGGCGCAATCGTCTAGCGTGCAGCACCAACACCAGAAGAAGGTTACTACTTCTGGTACTAGGAGTGGCTCCTCCACAACCATAATTTGCCACCGCTGCAAGGGCATGGGACATGTCATGAAGGATTGCCCTAGTCGTCGTGCTTTCATCGCTACTGCTGATGGGTATGAAAGTTCTAGTGATGTTGAAGATGAATTTGCTCATATGCCCAACCTTGTTGCAGATTCGACGGAGGAGCAGGAGTCTACCGCCATTGATTCTATTGCTGCCACCACGGGTTTTCCTAGCCTCATTGTACAGCGTGTGTTGACCACTCGGGTGGGACAAGAGGAAGAACAACAACGCAACAATTTATTCTACATGTACCTCATTGTTGCGGACCGCCGTGTTCTCACCATCATTGATACTGGGAGCTGTAACAACTTGGTAAGTTCTGATTTGGTAAGCAAACTTGGCTTGACCTCGCATGCACTACATCAGCCCTACCACATCAAATGGTTCAACAATAGTGGTACGGCACAGGTAACTCGATCAGTACGCATACACTTTTCAGTAGGTTCTTATCAAGACTTTGCTAATTTTCATGTTGTACCTATGCAAGCATGTTCATTTTTATTAGGCCGTCCATGGGAGTATGATACGGATGCTGCCCATCATGGTAGAACAAATACATATACATTTGTGCATAAGGAGAGGAATATTACTTTGCGTCCGTTATTGCCTGCTGATATTAGAAATCATTTTAAACTGCTTGCTGAAAATACTGAGAATAAACATGATAACAAACAACTTTCTGATGTTAAACATAAGGCTATTCAGTTAAAGGGAGGTGCTTTTCTTGCTATGACATCTATTGTTACTGATCTTTGTGATAATCATGATGCACCTTGCTATACTATGCTTTGTCATGATATATCTTCTATTGATGGTCATGTATCTTGTACTTTGCATTTTGCTAGTACTAACCTTTTGCAGGAGATTGATGCTGAGATGGAGTCGAGGGCAACCCCAATTCAAGAAGGGGAGGATGATGAGGACATCACCATGCTGGATACGCGCATATCATGGCCTTCCCCAAGTTACAAGTCGTCATCAACTCGGTCGCCGCGTTCCTCTCGGATTCAGCCGACACCCCTTCACGGTTTTGATGATATCTCCCACATCCGATGTCCAAACGAGGCGTTCTTCGATGCATTGGAAAGAGGACGACGATGCCATCATTTTGGTTCTGGTCCTAGCTCCAGAAGGGTCGTGAGTCATAATATGTGACCATGACAAGGTGCTGTGCCACCTATTTTGGGCCAACTTGGCCATGTATCGTGTCGGGCCTTAAGCCCATGTTGCGGGCGCCCCCCCTGGTCGCCCCAACCCCTAGGACGTCTTTGTTTCCTATATAAACTCAGTAGCCGCCGTCTTTTAGTTTCAGGTTTTGTTTAGTTCAGTTTTCCAGCGAGAAACTTGATCGAATTATTGTAACTGTGGCGACAAGTCCTTTTACAGTAATCCAGGGCCCCTGTTCTTGTTCTACACCACTGTGGCGATTAGTCCTTTTGTGATCAGAGCTTGAACCTTTTCTTGTGATTCACTTCATCCATATTTGCAATTTCAGATTGCGTGTTTATCCTCTCTTGCTTGTGTTCTCGATTTCGCTTGCAGGAACAATCAAGTTGTGCTTGGTGTAACGGTTGTGGGGTTGGATCGTGTCTGATTCACGCCGGGTCGTCGACGCCGAGTTCCCCAAATTAAAGTTTATCCCCTTACCTCTCGGAAGATCGGGCCATATCTACATCAGAAAGCTTGCACTGAGACCAACACCAACACAAAGCAAAATTCAAAGTGTAGAATAGTATATAATTTTTTACAAAATAAATACTTCCCTATTGCGAACATACCACCCCAAATACCTCCTACTGCCAGCATGTTATATTCAATACAATGTCAAACTCCATCGTGGTGGAGGACTCGCCCACCGTATCATTAACCGTGCCTAGATTACCGAGTTTATGGGTACGCAAGGAACCATGGAAGGAAACCCACATCCCTTTTGTGTGCACACCGTGGGTGTAAGCACATGAAAAATGAGACCTATAACCTAAAATGAGCGTAACTTTTGTGTGCATTGTCCGTTCGGGGCATACTTTTTTCTAGAAAGCTTGCGACGAGGCCACCACCGACAAAAAGGTGAAATTCAAAGTGTAGAATAGTATATAATTTTTTACAAAATAAATACTTCCTATGGTTAAGATACTGCCCTGAATACCTCCTACTGCCAGCATGTTACATTCAATACAGCGTCGAACTCCATCATGGTGGAGGACTCGCCCACCGTATCATGAACCGCGCCTAGACTACCAAGTTTACGGGTATAGAAGGAACCATGGAAGGTAACCACATCCCTCGGCCATGTGGTTCAGCACACCGTGGGTGTATGCACACGAAAAAGGAGACCTATAACCTAAAATGAGAGTAACTTTTGCGTCCGTTGTCCGTTCGGGGCATACTTTTTTTCTAGAAAGCTTGTGGCAAGGCCAACACCGATAAAAAGTGGAATTCAAAGTGTAGAATAGTATATAATTTTTTACAAAATAAATACTTCCCTATGGTTAATATACTGCCCTGAATACCTCCTACTGCCAGCATGTTACATTCAATACAGCGTCGAACTCCATCATGGTGGAGGACTCGCCCACCATATCATGAACCGCGCCTACACTACCAAGTTTACGAGTATACAAGGAACCATGGAAGGTAACCCACATCCCTCGGCCATACGGTTCAGCACACAGTGAGTGTATGCACACGAAAAAGGAGACCTATAACCTAAAATGAGAGTAACTTTTGCGTCCGTTGTCTGTTCGGGGCATTCTTTTTTTCTAGAAAGCTTGTGGCGAGGCCAACAGCGACAAAAAGTGGAATTCAATGTGTAGAATAGTATATAATGTTTTACAAATTAAATACTACCCTATGGTTAATATACTACCCTTAATACCTCCTACTGCTAGGATGTTACATTCAATACAGCGTCGAACTCCATTGTGGTGGAGGACTCGCCCACTGTATCATGAACCGCGCATAGACTACCAAGTTTACGGGTATACAAGGAACCATGGAAGGTAACCCACATCCCTTGGCCACGCGGTTCAGCACACCAGGGGTGTAAGCACACGAAAAAGGAGACCTATAACCTAAAACAAGCGTAACTTTTGCATCCGTTATCCGTTTGGGGCATACTTTTTTTTTCTAGAAAGCTTGCGGCGAGGCCAACACCGACAAAAAGAAAAATTCAATGAATAGAATAGTATATAATTTTTTTCAAAAGAAATACTTCCCTACAGTTAAGAAACTACCCTGAATACCTCCTACTTCCAGCATGTTACATTCAATACAGCGTCGAACTCCATTGTGGTGGAGGACTCGCCCACCATATCATGAACCGTGTCTAGACTAACAAGTTTACGGGTATACAAGGAACCATGGAAGGTAACCCACATCCATCGGCCATGCGGCTCAGCACACTGTGGGTGTATGCACGCGAAAAAGGAGACCTATAACCTAAAATGAGAGTAAATTTTGCGTCCCTTGTACGTTCGTGGCAAACTTTTTTTCTAGAAAGCTTGTGGTGAGGCCAACACCGACAAAAAGTGGAATTCAAAGTGTAGAATAGTATATAATTTTTTACAAAATAAATACTACCCTATGGTTAATATACTGCCCTGAATACCTCCTACTGCTAGGATGTTACATTCAATACAGCGTTGAACTCCATCGTGGTGGAGGACTCGCCCACTGTATCATGAACCGTGCATAGACTACCAAGTTTATGGGTATACAAGGAACCATGGAAGATAACCCACATCCCTCGGCCACGCGGTTCAGCACACCGTGGGTGTAAGCACATGAAAAATGAGACCTATAACCTAAAACGTGCATAACTTTTGCATCCGTTGTCTGATCCGGGCAAACTATTTTTTTCTAGAAAGCTTGCGACGAGGCCAACACCGACAAAAAGGTGAAATTCAAAGTGTTGAATAGTATATAATTTTTTACAAAATAAATACTTCCCTATGGTTTAGATACTGCCATGAATACCTCCTACTGCCAGCATGTTACATTCAATACAGTGTCGAACTCCATCATGGTGGAGGACTCGCCCACCGTATCATGAACCGCGCCTAGACTACCAAGTTTACAGGTATAGAAGGAACCATGGAAGGTAACCCACATCCCTCGGACATGTGGTTTAGCACACCATGGATGTATGCACACGAAAAAGGAGACCTATAACCTAAAATGAGAGTAACTTTTGCGTCCGTTGTCCGTTCGGGGCATACTTTTTTTCTAGAAAGCTTGTGGCGAGGCCAACGCCGACAAAAAGTGGAATTCAAAGTGTAGAATAGTATATTATTTTTTACAAAATAAATACTTCCCTATGGTTAATATACTGCCCTGAATACCTCCTATTGCCAGCATGTTACATTCAATACAGCGTCGAACTCCATCATGGTGGAGGACTCGCCCACCGTATCATGAACCGCGCCTAGACTACCAAGTTTACGGGTATACAAGGAACCATGGAAGGTAACCCACATCCCTCAGCCATGCGGTTCAGCACACCGTGGGTCTAAGCACATGAAAAATGAGACCTATAACCTAAAACGAGCATAACTTTTGCATCCGTTGTCCGACCGGGGTATACTTTTTTTTCTAGAAAGCTTGTATTGAGGCCATGTGACACCCCAGGTGTCCCATTCCAATTAACAAGCATAAGGAGCACAAGGATATGAGTAATGATGGCATGAAATAGAAAAAGCCTCCCTAAAATTTGGAATTAATTCTAGGAAAAACAAAAACCCTGCATGCAAATTATGAAGCAATTTAAAAATTCTCTATATAACATATATCAATAAAATTCATATTCAAAATGGTAATAATAAAATAGAATTTTATGAATTTATTGAGCATTTTATCTAAATTGCAAAAGCCACATTTAATTAATCAATATTTAAGTATCTATTTAAGGCAATTATTAAATACTAAAACTATTTGTATGGAAATCACAAAGAAAAAATTCAACAGAGTGTTCTCCACTATTTAAATAGTCAACTCACCAAGTTTCACAATTTTTGGGAATTTCTAGCTATTTTATTGTGATTTCCCAAAATCCAGCATTGACCAAGGACCTTTTTGCGAAGAATCTGAAAGTTTGGGGGGGTCAGAGGAAAATCCTTTCTCCTTCTTCCTCCATTGGCCGGTGAAGCTCCCCCCGCCGATTCTCTCTCTGTCGACGCCGGCGCACCGAAAGGACGGCCATCACTCCAGCCTCAGGACCGAGCGCGTGCTACAGCGTCCCCCTGCCACTGCCCTGCCGCTCGAGCCCGGCCAACGGCCTTCTTCCTTCCCCTCTCCTCTGCACGCCATCGACATGACCTTGCCGCTTGGCCACCCTGCTCCCGACCGTTCCCATCACTCCGGCCAAACGCAAACCGATGCGCTGACCCTTGCACCACCACGTGACACCCTCCGAGCACTCTCATTTCAACTCCCTGCACTCTGCTCCCCACTCTCTCCTTCTCATTCCTCCACCATTCCGCCATTTCGGAGCTCCAGCGCAAGCTCGAGCCCTGCTTTCCCCTTTGCCTCCCAACCCGATTCAAAGACACACACGCAGCGCATTCTCCCTGTGCGACTCTCCCTTGCCACCATTCCCCTCCACTTCGTGAGTATCGCTAGTAATTCGAGTTTTTCCCCTTGGAACCTATCCGGCGATCCCCACTGCCGCCGCTCAAAATTTACCAAGCACCGTAAGCCTCCCGATCCGGTTCTTGCACATCCAGGTGCGCTCACCCCTCGACGATGTCCCTGACCCCTAGCACAGTGTTTGATCGCTTCTTTGCGCGTAGAGACGATTTTTCCCCGGACTCTACCATCGCCACCGTTCGCCGAAGCACCTCGTCGACGAGCTACTAGTTCCGGCCTGAGTCCACGACGACATCATCAACGCCGGTTTTCTCCGCCTTCTGCTGGTGGTCTACGTGAAGACGGCGACCGATTTGCTGCCCCCTACTAGAAACACGACGCTGCCGAAGATCAGAGTTCCGCCGCCGCTCGACGTCAACCCACTCCGGTGAGCCTCTGTCCTCACCAACCCTCGTGTGTGCTTGCCAGCGGCGAGCTTGACCGCTCTCCAGCGAGCTCCGGCGCCACTGACCCGCCGTTCGACTGGCGCCTACTAGCAGCCGAGCTGGAGTCGACGTGGCGTTGACGTGTCTGCTGACCTGGCCCGACGTGGCAACGTTTTAATAGATAAATGCCAAGAAAATTCCAGAAAACCATTAAGACTTCAAAAATTCATAGTAAATCGATTTCAAACCCAAATCGGCCCAAACAAATTTTGCTGGGTTCATCTTTTAGAGCTCTATTTTAGTAAAATGATAAATCATAGTCTCTATACATGTATTTTTATTAATTCATTTAATTGCTTAAACACTAGTTAATTCACTAGAAATTCTACGAATAAAATGAAATCCTGATTTTTGGCATGCTCAATAAACATATGATTATCTACCACCACAAATTTTGGTTTGGTAAAATATGGATTATTTTAGGCTCTGAAATTATTTAGTGTATTTGCTTAGATTAATCCTAGTAATTATTCTATAAATAAATTGCCCCTGCCACTTGGCACAAAAATCACTCATATAGCTCTTTGTACACAGTAAATCACACTTGTCCAGAAACTTAATATTTTAGTAATTAATTTAAATGCCCATATCACTCAGTTACTTTATTTAAATGCATAAGGAATATATATACCTAAAATCCTAAATAACAACCTTACTTCTCTGAAGCATATGTCTTCTAGAACATATTAAGAAATCGATTATCATATTACAACGCGGCACTATGCATTCATCATATCGTTGCATGTGACGGTGTCACGAACATACCGTAAAACATCTTCTGTCATATAGGTGATGACAACTAGGAGCCCGAAGAGGATCTTCAAAAGGACACTGAACACCAGGAGCCAGAAGTTGAAGTTGCTAACACCAGTGTCGATCCAGGCAAGCCCCGGTTTGCATTTGCCCATTTATAAAATTTGCTAGTTTATATCACTGCTACGTCTATGATTGTTTGATGCATTAGGTCATAGGAGTTGATTGGAAATCCGCCTCGCATGACCCCAAATGACCCTTGTTATTATTAGAACTGTGATACGACGGTACTGTATCGCTATGCTTAGTGACTAATAGTTTCGGTAGACATTATTACTAAAGAATGAACTTGACCACTGGAACGGGAACCTAAAAGAACTTTATTTTACTGTTATGATCGGGCAGGGAAGATGCATGTGTAGGTTTGCAGCAATACATGGGTGTTGACTGCGGTAGCCCTGCCTTGTCGAACCTAGGACCCGTCCGTGGTCGGCCCCTTGGTCAAGTATTGAACAGTACCGAATGTATGCTAGTCTATGGGCACTAGTAAACTGATGTAGCATTGGCACGGCAATGAGGACGGTACCCAGTACAGTGGTCGTTGACCCTTCTGCTGCTGGAGTGGGCGGTTCATACCACGAAGTACTGTTGGCAGAACGGCATGCCCACTCGCTGAGACTGGACCCGGACCAAGTTGTTTTTCGTCCTTGCGAAAGGTTGCCATATACGACCTTAATTGGTGCGTATGTGTCGTGTATCTCGGGTTTGTCCCAGCTGGTGTAAATCGATAGCAATTGCTGTCGCTCACAGTAATGAGTACCGCTTGGTCACTGAGTCGTCACGTAGTTGCATCATGAAAGTTGATTATTGCCCCTTCTGTTGATTACTTCTACTGATGCTCTTGCTCCACTAAAGTTACATTTTTGCTTCACCCAATTAACATGGCTCAATAAAACTCGATAGAACTAATAGGTTGCTCAGTGTGAGTCCTTTCAACAAGCTACCCTATTAGAGCCCCTGCATGTCTAGATGATTCGACAGGTAAGTCTTGCTAAGTAATTAGTACTCAGGCTTTGTGCCATCGTTGTTAAAGGTCATGAAGAGATTGAATTGCCTGAGAATGTGATGCCTTGGGACGTGCAAGTCCCCGAGGGTTGGACTGCTCACTGGGAGTCCGACCCGCCGCCGCAGTGATGTGTGTGCTGCTAGGGTGATGTTTCTCCGGGCAGAGATCATCACTACGCTGTATCGTCGAGCTCGTAGTTCCTTTACGTTAATTGCTTCCGCTGTTTCAAAACATTATGAACTTGTATTAATTCCGCTGCACTCTGAACCCTCGAATTATTGTAATATTCTACTTAAATTTGGACCAATGTTGTATTATCAAGTGTCTGCGCTATCAGCACCGTCGGGACCTCGATCCTGCGGGGAGGGGCGCCTCAGCTGGTATCAGAGCCGTGGTCCATGATAATACAACGTTTAAATCGTATTTTCGAAAACTACGACGTTTACGAGTGAGGATACGTTAGTATTGCCCATATAGATATTAGGGTGGTGACAAAGCTAACATGGGTTATGTTTGTATAAATATTGCATCTACGGCTTCTTCAAACAAAGGTACATGCATGCTTAACCGACACGCGTGATATCGGTGTCTGTGCTCGCAGATGGATATGAGACACTGTTGGCTCGTGACTTATGACGGGGCGATCCTTTTTCCATGGATCGTTACTAGTAGAAATGTGCTTCTTTTCATAGTTTCTTTTGAATTTGATGTATTGTTTCTGCAATGGATCTTCTGCAGGTACACTGACGCCGTTAGTATAACTTTTAGCTTGACTTACGTGATGAGTGCGGGTCGTCACCAAATATCCGTGCCGCTAAGTATCGGCAATTCATGTGTTTAGTTGTGAGGAACGATAGGCTAATTAAATAAAACTTCTTGCATCATGCATTCCTTATATAACTAAACTAAAATTTGGTTCTCTTCTTGCCCACCCACCTCTGAATAAAATTTTTTAAGTATGATAAGTATAAAAATTTGGAGCTACAAATCCAATGGTCAAGATAACAAGAATCTGTCCTGTCTTAGTCGTCAACTTCAAAAATTCATAACTAATAAAATACTTAACCAAATAAGGCATATAAATGCTTCTCAGAAAGATCTCAACACCCTCTATCACCAGAAATCGAAATTTAATTTTGAGTATAACAGTAACAACCTCAGAAATGGAGAACACGTGAGATCTGTTAACTTGCTGTTTTCAGCATAACCCTGAACTTGAAAATTTCATAACTGGAGTTGTACTTCGAATTAAAAGGTGTATGAACCCAATATGGAAATCCCTAGAAGTCTATTTTCATTTCCAATAGGTTTCACCACTGAATTATTTTTCCCCTGTCCAGTAGAGTAGAAACAGTAAGCCCCTATCATCCAGAAGCAGAACCTGCCAACCTGAACTTGTGAAATTCATAGGATCAGTTTTACTTGGAATTTTTGGGAGTATGAGTACAATCTGGAAAGCTATGAAAGTCTACCATAACATAGTGCCAAGCTCCAGTTCTGAAGGTTTCATTTGCTAGTCAAAAACACTCGCTTTTCTGACAGCTGGACAGTCAAGAATGAAACCACAATAAGAACCGTTACCGTGTTATTGCCCCTTAACTGGAAAATGTTAAACAAAAACTTGTTTCCGTATTTACAGCACCTTATATGATATACATTCCTTGTTGTGGAACACTATACTCACCATTGGGTTGTTGTTCTAGATGGGTGATCACGGTTTTGAGGAGTTTATGCACGACGGGTGGTGCTACACCACCGGTCTCCACCACCGTGGCTTTCCTACACTTTTGTGGGATTTGCTCTGCTTGCTGGGCTACGACGAGCCACCCTCCTACACGGGCCGTGAGGTCCACCGCCACGGTGTGACTCTTGCAGAGGTGCACATCATCGTGCCCACTCACCCGCGCAACCTCGGCATGGCGGGGATGGAGAGCATGGCGACTTGTGGGAGCCTTCGTGAGGGCTTGGAGAGAGTCGCCCACAGGGCTCTCACCCACTTCTGCGGGCGCCACACGGCAGCACTCTCTGGGACTCCGTTTGAGATGATCCCGATCTGGCACCAGGCTAACCCGGTCTGGCAGAGGCGCGTGAGGCGCATCGCCCGCAATGACTACTCGACGTATCACGCGGGGTACCACCGTGTGTCCCACTACTCCGAGTACCTCCTCAACTTGGATGAGGAGGCTAGCAGCCACAGCGGGATCCTACTGGCTAACGCTGAGCAGGTCTGGACACAGAGGAACGACCTGCAGACACAGGTGGACACACAGCAGAGGGAGGTTCAGCGGTTGACCGCTGCTCTTGAGGCGAGTGAGACTCGCGTTACTGAGCTCACTGGACAGCGCGACACTCTCGCACAGGAGGTCGATAGACGTGGCACGATTATGCAGCAGCGTGCCAACCACAACGAGCACCTACAACATCAGTTGACGGCTACACAGCACGAGATGAAGCTTATGGGAGAGGACGTGTAGACCCTGGCTCATGAGAACCAGGGCCTGTAGGAGCAGCTAGAGTCGGCTCTAGCACCTCAAGAAGCACCAGAGGAGGAGGAGCCGCAGGAGGATATGGACGAGGAGTCTGATGTAGACTATGAGGCACCAGTTGGAGACAGGACCTAGGGATCGTGGTAGATCGGACTAGGTCATGTAGGTAGGATTGGATGGGTTGGTAGCTTTTGTTGATTCATGCGAGAATGTTGTATTTTGGGATCACTACGTGATATGCTTTTGTAGCTCGATGGTCACATATTCCGAGTCCATGTACTTAAGGATATGTTGACTCACGTTGTGAATTGGTCGTACTATTTTAGCTATCTTTATTGCAATCAAGGCTTCATAAGATATGTTTTGACTCAATCAAAGTACTTTCCTTGTAGATGGCTGAAAACAATGAACAAGCCCCACCGGGTTGGGAGATCACCGACGGTTTGGAATTCACCGAGATGGTTCACCTGTTCTGGAGAATTCTCCAGGGGTTCGGATATCACACTCCTCCCACTTATGTTGGCAAGGAATATCAGGAGTATGGAGTTACCTCCTGTGTCGTTCATGTGGCGGTTCCCACCAATTATTCATTTACTCCGACATGGGAGTCTTGGACTGTTAACGTCTCTGGGACCGATTTACCCACCACTTGGAATATTGCTGCTTTCAAGGCACTCACACAATTCTGTGAAGACCGCAAGCATGATGTTGTTGGAACACCCGTCGCCTTGCTGCCCATCAATGACGTGATGGATTTTGAGTGGATTAGGCGTGTGGACTTCATCTTCGATCCAAACCACCGCCATCATGACCCCATGCTGCCCATAATAGAGTATTATGGCCTTTCCACATTCGCTTTATGCACCAACTTGTGCCGACTACTGGACATGTATCAGTCTGCCCTCCGGTTTTTGGAAGCAGAAAAGCGAGCTAAGGATGTGGACATTTTAGAACTGAACCAACAAATCGAAGCAAAGAATGAGGAGATGGACATGATTATAGAAGAGCGTGATCAAGCCTTGTTAGATGCCGAACGTTTTGAGCAGGATATGTGATGTAGATATGGCCCGATCTTCTGAGAGGTAAGGGGATAAACTCGAATTTGGGGAACTCGGCGTCGACGACCCGGCGTGAATCAGACACGATCCAACCCCGCAACCGTTACACCAAGCACAACTTGATTGTTCCTGCAAGCGAAATCGAGAACACAAGCAAGAGAGGATAAACACGCAATCTGAAATTGCAAATATGGATGAAGTGAATCACAAGAATAGGTTCAAGCTCTGATCACAAAAGGACTAATCACCACAGTGGTGTAGAACAAGAACAGGGGCCCTGGATTACTGTAAAAGCACTTGTTGCCACAGTTACAATAATTCGATCAAGTTTCTCTCTGGAAAACTGAACTAATCAAAACCCCAGACTAAAAGACGGTGGATACTGAGTTTATGTAGGAAACAAAGACGTCCTAGGGTTGGGGTGACCAGGGGGGGCGCCCACAACATGGGCTTAAGGCCCGACACGATACATGGCCAAGTTGGCCCAAAATAGGTGACACAGCACCTTGTGATGGTCACATATTATGACTCACGACCCTTCTGGAGCTAGGACCAGAACCAAAACGACGGTGTCGTCGTCCTCTTTCCATCGCATCAAAGAACGCCTCGTTTGGACGTCGGATGTGGGAGATATCATCAAAACCGTGAAAGGGTGTTGGCTGAATCCGAGACGAACATGGCGACCGAGTTGGTGACGACTTGTAACTTGGGAAAGGCCATGATATGCGCGTATCCAGCATGGTGATGTCCTCATCATCCTCCCCTTCTTGAATTGGAGTCGCCCTCGACTCCATCTCAGCATCAATCTCCTGCAAAAGGTTAGTACTAGCAGAATACAAAGTACAAGATACATGACCATCAATAGAAGATATATCATGACAAAGCATAGTATAGCAAGGTGCCTCATGATTATCACAAAGATCAGGAACAGTAGATGTCATAGCAAGAAAAGCACCTCCCTTTAACTGAATAGCCTCATGTTTAACATCAGAAAGTTGTTTGTTATCATGTTTATTCTCAGTATTTTCAGCAAGCAGTTTAAAATGATTTCTAATATCAGCAGGCAATAACGGACGCAAAGTAATATTCCTGTCATTATGCACGAATGTATATGTATTTGTTCTATCATGATGGGCAGCATCCGTATCATATTCCCATGGACGGCCTAATAAAAGCGAACATGCTTGCATAGGTACAACATGAAAATCAGCAAAATCTTGATAAGAACCTACTGAAAAGTGTATGCGTGCTGATCGAGTTACTTGTGCCGTACCACTGTTGTTGAACCATTTGATGTGGTAGGGCTGATGTAGTGCATGCGTTGTCAAGCCATGTTTGCTTTCCAAATCAGAACTTACACGGCTGTTACAGCTCCCAGTATCAATGATGGTGAGAACACGGCGGTCCACAACGATGAGGTACATGTAGAATAAATTGTTGCGTTGTTGTTCTTCCTCTTGTCCCACCCGAGTGATCAACATGCGCTGTACAATGAGGCTAGGAAAGCTTGCGGTGGCAGCAATAGAATCAATGGCGGTAGTCTCCTGCTCCTCCGTCGAATCTGCAACAAGGTTTGGCATACGAGCAAATTCATCTTCAACATCACTAGAACTTTCATACCCATCAGTGGTAGCGATGAAAGCACGACGACTAGGGCAATCCTTCATGACATGTCCCATGCCCTTGCAGCGGTGGCAAATAATGGTGGTGGAGGAGCCACTCCTAGTACCGGAAGTAGTAACCTTCTTCTGGTGTTGGTGCTGCACACTAGACGATTGTGCCGCAGAAGTAGGCGCAAGAGGAAAAGTTGTTGCTGGTGTCTTAGCAATATGACTCTTCAAGTTCTCTACTCCAGTGCATTGCTGGAGATATTGCTCAGTGTTGGACCTGCAAGATTGTTGTGGAAAACGTCCCTGTACTTCTCGTTCAGCCTTAAGAGCAATATGATACAATTGGCTGAACCTATTCCACTCTTTATAGTCAACAATATTCTGGATATCACGGTTCAAACCACCAAAAAATCTAGCACTAGTTGCAAGATCATCTTCATGTATATCACAACATGCTAAACCAATAAGCAATTCCTGATAATATTCCTCTACTATTTTACTACCTTGTGTTAAACATTGTAATTTCAAACGTAAATCATGTTGGTAATAAGGAGGAACAAAACGAGATTTCATGCGTTGTTTCAAAACAGGCCAAGTGGCAGGTATAGCTGTAAACTCACTAGTAGCAAAGATCATTAGTATTGCAAAGATCATTCCACCAAAAGAGAGCAAAACCTGTAAACTCACTAGTAGCAAGTCTAACTCTATGCTCAACAGGAACTAAATGAGAATTAAATTTCTATTCAACAGCAAGTTCCCAATCTAAGTATGCTTCCGGATCAGCACTACCGGCAAAAGGTGGTATGTTAAATTTGGGCTTAACAAAAGTATCAGAATTACCACGATTGTTATTACCTGCCATACCGTGTCGATTATGCTGAAGACGGTCTGCATCACGGTCAAAATCATCATCATCAGCAGCTCATTGAGGTGGAGGTTGTCATTCAACATCCTCAATGCGCTGGACAACAGTGTTGATGTGACCCATCAACTCGGCAAACTTTGTTTCCATGAATGTACGCTGGTCCGCAAGAAGCTTCGTGAGCTCGGCCTTGGAGACGCAATCATTGAAGTCTGTAGGGGACTCCAACTCTCCAGGTGTCCCTTTCCCTTTCTCTGACATAGTTAAAAAGCAAAAGACAAGACTAAACAAAAAGATTAGCCCTATCAACTATCAGGCAGCAGAGGGTGTAGAAAGTGAAAAACAATATCAGAAGCAATGTATCACAATCTTGCAAGTGTTCTTACCAAAGCCAAATAGGTCGATACAATCTGTAGTTGAGCTTGGGTGTAACAGTTGCAAGGAAGAAACCTGTGCTGCAATATGTATAGCTTGGAAGGCTAATATGTATGTCACTGGAACACAATTCAATAACAGATAGTAGCACTGAATAAATGTCCAAAGCAGTGGGGGGGGGGTGCAAATCAAAATCTTGATTTTTTTGTATGATTTTTCCACTATTTTTCTATGATAGAGGAACACAAAGGAAGGAACCACAAGAAGTTTCAACTCAAACAGAGGAAAAACAAAGGGTAGGCAAAATCACAAAGTTTCACCGAAAGCGCTATTTTTTACTTGACAATTTTTTTTCTATTTTTTCCTGATTTTTTTTGAATTTTTTGACATGGGCACACAGGGCAAAGCCCAGTGTGAGTCACCTCAACTTTGAGTCAAGAATCTGCTGTAAAAATTTCAGCCCAATCGGAGCAACGAGCGAAAAGTTATGCCTGTGTTTACCGAAGGTATGTCAAGATAGGGTTTGAGGGGTGAGGGGGGGGGGGGGAACCGAATCGGATAGGGTTGTTTTGTTGGCAGCAGATTATGGGTGTGGTGGGTGGGTGACACGATGGTGAATTCAATGGAAAACACGATGGTGATGGTGGTGTGCAGCGGAGATCAAAACACAAACCGAATCGAAACACAAATTCAAACCAGCAACTGAACTTGACTAGGACACAAACTCAACACTACGGATTCTGAAATTAAATTATGCAAAGGCTAAACAGTGTCTGGGATGGTGGGGAAATTTTTTTTTTGTAGGCTTTTTCATGGACAAAAGGTGATGAACACAAACGAATCTAAAGGGAAGAACACGATAATACCTCACGGGGAACTTGGAAATCTGATACCACTTGATGTAGATATGGCCCGATCTTCCGAGAGGTAAGGGGATAAACTCGAATTTGGGGAACTCGGCATCGACGACCCGGCGTGAATCAGACACGATCCAACCCCGCAACCGTTACACCAAGCACAACTTGATTGTTCCTACAAGCGAAATCGAGAACACAAGCAAGAGAGGATAAAGACGCAATCTGAAATTGCAAATATGGATGAAGTGAATCACAAGAAAAGGTTCAAGCTCTAATCACAAAAGGACTAATCGCCACAGTTACAATAATTCGATCAAGTTTCTCTCTGGAAAACTGAACTAAACAAAACCCCAGACTAAAAGGCAGCGGCTACTGAGTTTATGTAGGAAACAAAGACGTCCTAGGTTTGGGGCGACCAGGGGGGGCGCCCACAACATGGGCTTAAGGCCCGACACGATACATGGCCAAGTTGGCCCAAAATAGGTGACACAGCACCTTGTCATGGTCACAAATTATGACTCACGGCCCTTCTGGAGCTAGGACCAGAACCAAAATGACGGCGTCGTCGTCCTCTTTCCATCGCATCAAAGAACGCCTTGTTTGGATGTCGGATGTGGGAGATATCATCAAAACCGTGAAAGGGTGTCGGCTGAATCCGAGACGAACACGGCGACCGAGTTGGTGACGACTTGTAACTTGGGGAAGGTCATGATATGCGCGTATCTAGCATGGTGATGTCCTCATCAATATGATCGACACTCAAGATGATTTTGATGCGTTCAAAGCTGCCCATCTTCCTGGTTAAGGGAATTGGGATGAGATCACCTTGGAGTATGGAGAACAAGAGGACGTAGAGATGGCACCCGCTGAAATTAATGATGTGGAAATGCTAGAACCCGCAAAGCCAGAAGATTTAGACCAGGATTAGATGACTCGCTACCCCCGGTCTTATGCCCATGTAGTATATGTATCTTGAGTTCGGATGTAGGATTATGAATCTTGCATAATGTGTCCGCAATATCGTAGCTAGACGTTGACGCAGGCGTGTAAGAACTATGTGATGATGCCCTTCGGACAACCATGTACTTCGAATTGGATTAATGAGAATGGTTATTACCTTTGGAATTTTTGTGTGTGCCTCTGGCAATTTATATTCTTGCACATGTGACTTCTATGGATTAATTTGAGAGATTACTAATGTGCAATCATGTAAATTGCAGCATGGTGCGTACTCGGAATCATGATGACCCTGAGAGCTCTCAACAGGGAGCTAATGCTCAGCCCTCACTGGCAGAAATCCTCGGTACAGTGATCAACCGTCAGCAGAATGAAGCTGAGTTGCTCCGTCAACTCGTGGAGAATACGTCCAACCTTGGAGGACGTGGGGGAAACCGCAACAATAACCAGCCTCATCAGTGCACGTACTCAGACTTTTTGGGTACCCATCCACCGACGTTTGAGCGTGCTAGGGAACCTCTGGACGCGGATTATTGGCTGCGTCAGACCGAGTCTAAGTTCGGTCTGCTGGACTGCACAGAGCACCAGAAGGTGCTGTTCGCCGCCCAACAACTCCAGGGCTCTGCTAGTGCCTGGTGGGCAAATTATGAAGCTACTCAGCCTAGTGGATGCCGTCTTGAGTGGAATGAGTTCAAGACAGCATTTCGTGCCCACTTCATTCCAGCTGCCCTCGTGCAGAGGAAGTTGCAGGAGTTTACAGATCTGAAACAAGGAGGGAGGAATGTCCTCCAATATTCTGAAGCTTTCAACCACCTCGCCCAGTATGCTAGTGAGTATGTCAATATGGAGGAAAAGAAGAGGTATGCATTCCTACGAGGAATGAATGCCAAATTGAAGGAATGTCTGACCTGGTAGTAGACGGGCACCTACAATGACCTGGTCAATACTGCTATTGTCCAGGAAGGTGCTATGCGCCAAGTGGAACAAGAAGATCGCAAGAGGAAGGCCCCTGCTAGTGCCTCTGAAACCCCCAGGCAAAGCATCGCCTGATATTCACCTCACCAATCGGACAGTGATACAGGACATCCCCGCGGCAGCAATTCCAACGTCCGCATGCACAAAATTACTCAAGGCCACCACAGCAGCAGAACTTTCCTCCCCGTGTGCCATACCAGCAGCAAAGCAATCAGTATCGTGCACCGTATCAGCAACAAGGGAACCCAAATGCTCGTGCTCCACAGCCTGCTGACCGTGGAGGCAACTATCCATGTTACAACTGTGGTCGCACTGGCCACTTTGCTAAGAACTGTACCGCACCTAGGCGCAACAACAACAACATCAACTAGCGTCCAAACCAGAACAGAAATGTGAATGCACCGTCTCGTGGTGCCCAAGTGAACTACACCAATGCTGAAGATATCCCTTAGGGCGAAACCGTGCTGACCGGTACGCTCTCACTCTATCGCCAGCCTGTCCTTGCACTTTTTGATTCTGGTGCTACTCATAATTTCATTAGCCAAGCATGTGTGCAAAGACTCAATCTTCAACTCAAAGCTATAGAAAAATACTACACCGTTCGTTCCCTCGCGGGACAAATCTGTGCCAACCAAATAGTATGCAAGACCCCACTAGAAATAAATCAGAAAATCTATCCCACTGATTTTATCCTGCTTAGTCACCAAGAAATTGATTTGATTTTGGGTATGTTCTGGATGAAAACCCATAGAGCCATGCTAGATATCGAGCCCCGTATTGTGTACTTAAACTCTCCCTTGCACGGACGAAGCATATTTCCTCTAAACACCGATTCATCGAAACTTCTAGCTGCCTACCATTTGGAAGGAGTGGCACTAGAAAGTATTCCTGTTGTATGTGAATTCCCCGACGTGTTTTCTGAAGATATCTCTGGTCTTCCCCCTGACCGGGACATGGAATTTAAGATAGAGCTTCAGCCAGGAACTTCTCCAATACCCCGTCGACCGTATAAAATGGCTCCGAACGAGCTGGCTGAGTTGAAACAGCAATTGAATGAGCTATTGGAAAAGGGATTCATTCGCCCAAGTACTTCACCTTGGGGCTGCCCTGCTATCTTCGTAAAGAAGAAGGACAAATCTTTACGTCTTGTGGTTGATTATCGGCCATTGAACGAAGTTACCATCAAAAATAAATACCCGCTGCCATGTATCGATATCCTTTTCGATCAATTGGTTGGTGCCAAGGTCTTTTCCAAAATTGATCTTCGCTCAGGGTATCATCAGATAAAGATAAGAGCAGAAGACATTCCCAAGACCGCTTTCTCTACAAGATATGGATTGTTTGAGTACCTAGTAATGTCTTTCGGATTAACCAACGCTCCAGCCCATTTCATGTACCTCATGAATTCGGTATTCATGCCAGAGCTGGACAAATTCGTGGTGGTATTTATTGATGACATCCTCATCTATTCCAAATTCAAGGAAGAACACACTGAACATCTTCGCATCGTTCTTCAACGCCTCCGAGATCACAAGCTGTATGCAAAATTCAGCAAGTGCGAGTTTTGGTTGGACCATGCCCCATTTCTTGGTCACATAGTTTCTGCGGAAGGTATCTCTGTAGATCCTGGCAAGGTTCAAGATGTGTTGGATTGGAAGCCACCGAGAACTGTTCATCAAGTACGCAGTTTCCTCGGACTAGCCGGATATTATCGTAGATTCATTCCGAATTTCTCTCGGCTAACCAAACCCATCACGGAACTGCTGAAAAAGGATAAGAAGTTCGATTGGAACGATGATTGTGAAGAAGCATTTCAGACATTGAAGAAATTATTGACCACTGCCCAAGTATTAGCTCAGCCAGACATCACCAAGCCGTTTGACGTATATTGTGATGCATCTGGAACTCCACTTGGATGCATGCTCATGCAGGAAGGTCGTGTCATTGCTTACGCATCTCGACAGCTATGGAAGCATGAAGAGCATTATCCAACCCACGACTTGGAACTAGATGCAGTGGTACTTGCACGAAAAATCTGGAGGCATTATTTGCTTAGAAACTTAGTGCACATCTACACGGATCATAAAAGTTTGAAGTATATCTTTACTCAAACCGATCTGAACATGAGACAACGTCGGTGGCTAGAAATAATCAAGGATTATAACCTGGAGATTCACTATCATCCAGGCAAGGCCAATGTAGTAGCCGATGCACTAATTAGAAAGGTACACTGCCATAATTTGGTGCTGGAATTTCAGGACAGCAGCAACCAAGTAGCTATCTCAGAACCTAGCCTTCGCGTTTTGCCGGCTATAGTAATCAACAACCTTAGTGTATAGCCCACCATTCATGAGGAAATCATTGCTGCATAGAAGGATGATGATGGTATGAATCATATCCATCAAAACATCAAGAACGGTAAGGCAAAATGCTTTACACAAGACTCAGATGGTACCCTATGGTTCAATAACCGTTTAGTAGTACCAAGGGACTTTGAGCTTCGATGGAAAATATTGGATGAAGCGCATCACTCCAAATACTCCATTCACCCAGGTAGTAATAAAATGTACCAAGATCTAAAGAAGAATTTTTGGTGGACCAGAATGAAGTGAGAAGTTGCTCGATATGTTGCAGAATGCAACACATGTCAGAGAGTTAAGGCTGACTATTTGAAGCAGGCCGGGTTACTTCAACCATTAAGTATTCCCGCCTGGAAATGGGAGGATATCAGCATGGATTTTATTGTTGGCCTCCCTCTTACTTCGCGTAAGCATGATTCCATTTGGGTTATTGTGGACAGACTTACCAAATCTGCTCACTTTCTTCCGGTCAATAACACTTACAAGATAAAACAGTATGCAGAATTATACATCACAAGAATTCTATGTCTTCATGGAGTACCCAAAACCATCGTTTCCGATCGTGGTTCGCAGTTCGTTGCTTGTTTCTGGGAACAACTGCATGCATCATTAGGAACAAGATTGATTCGAAGTTCTGCTTACCATGCCGCCATCGATGGACAAACAGAGCGTGTCAACCAAATTCTAGAAGATATGCTTAGAGCTTGCGTTTTAACGTATGGCGGTAACTGGGATGAGTATCTACCCTATGCCGAGTTTTCGTATAACAACAGTTACCAAGAGAGTGTGAAAATGTCACCGTTCGAAGCACTCTATGGTTGCAGTTGTAGAACGCCATTGAATTGGTCTGAATCGGGAGAAAGAGTAACATTTGGCCCTGATGTCGTAAAGGATGCCGAGGAGAAAGTTCATGTCATTCAAGCAAACCTTAAGGCTGCCAAATGCCGACAAGAGAAGTATGCAAATAGACGACGTAGACCACTGTGCTTCAATAAGGGTGACTACGTCTATCTCCGATTGTCCCCTATGAAGGGTATCCAACGGTTTGGAATCAAAGGAAAGTTAGCTCCCCGTTATATTGGACCATTCCAAATCCTGGAGAGACAAGGAAACGTTGCCTACAAGCTCGAGTTACCAGCTAACCTGTCTGGAGTGCACCACACCTTCCATGTTTCCCAGTTGAAACGATGTCTCAATCCATCCATTGACAAAGTACTAGAAGATTACAACCAACTGCAGCCAGACCTCACCTACTCCGAGCAACCAATAAGGATCCTCGACGAGAAGGAGCGCTCAACTCGTAAAAGAACACTCAAATTCTATAAAGTTCAATGGTGTAATCACTCGGAAGACGAGTCCACTTGGGAAGAAGAATTTCTAAGTACTCACTACCCGGAATTTTGGTCGTCACATACAGGTATATTTTGACCACTGTACTTCCCCCCAGTTGCCTTGTCCATAATCTCGGGACGAGATTTCTTTAAGGAGGGAGGGCTGTGACACCCCAGGTGTCCCATTCCAATTAACAAGCATAAGGAGCACAAGGATATGAGTAATGATGGCATGAAATAGGAAAAGCCTCCCTAAAATTTGGAATTAATTCTAGGAAAAACAAAAACCCTACAACCAAATTATGAAGCAATTTAAAAATTCTCTATATAACATATATCAATAAAATTCATAATCAGAATGGTAATAAAAAAATAGAATTTTATGAATTTATTGAGCATTTTATCTAAATTGCAAAAGCCACAATTAATTAATCAATGTTTAAGTATCTATTTAAGGCAATTATTAAATACTAAAAATATTTTTATGGAAATCACAAAAACAAAATTCACCAGAGTGTTCTCTACTATTTAAATAGTCAACTCACCAAGTTTCACAATTTTTGGGAATTTCTAGCTATTTTATTTTGATTTCCCAAAATCCAGCATTGACCAAGGACCTTTTTGCGAAGAATCTGAAAGTTTGGGGGGTTCAGAGGAAAATCCTTTCTCCTTCTTCCTCCATTGGCCGGCGAAGCTCCCCCTGCCGATTCTCTCTCTGTTGACACCGGCGCACCGAACGGACGGCCATCACTCCAGCCTCGGGACCGAACGCGCGCTACAGCGTCCCCCTGCCACTGCCCTACCGCCCGAGCCCGGCCAACAGCCTTCTTCCTTCCCCTCTCCTCTGCACGCCATTGACATGACCTTGCCGCTTGGCCACCCTACTCCCGACCATTCCCATCACTCCGGCCAAACGCAAACCGATGCGCTGACCCTTGCACCACCACGTGACACCCTCTGAGCACTCTCATTTCAACTCCCTGCACTCTGCTCCCCACTCTCTCCTTCTCATTCCTCCACCATTCCGCCATTTCGGAGCTCCAGCGCAAGCTCGAGCCCTGCTTTCCCCTTTGCCTCCCAACCTGATTCAAAGGCATTCTCCCTGTGCGACCCTCCCTTGCCACCATTCCCCTCCACTTCGTGAGTATCGCTAGTAATTCGAGTTTTTCCCCTTGGAACCTATCCGGCGATCCCCACTGTCGCCGCTCAAAATTTACCAAGCACCGTAAGCCTCCCGATCCGGTTCTTGCACATCCAGGTGCGCTCACCCCTCAACGATTTCCCTGACCCCTAGCGCAGTGTTTGATCGCTTCGTTGCGCGCAGAGACGATTTTTCCCTGGACTCTACCATCGCCGCCGTTCGCCGAAGCCGCCTCGTCGACGAGCTACTAGTTCCGGCCCGAGTCCACGATGACATCATCAACGCCGGTGTTCTCCGCCTTCTGCTAGTGCTCTACGCGAAGACGGCGACCGATTTGCTGCCCCCTACCAGAAACGCCACGCCGCCGAAGATCAGAGTTCCGCCGCCGCTCGACGTCGACCCTCTCTGGTGAGCCTCTGTCCTCGCCAACCCTCCAGACGCGTTCGCCTTGACGTGCGTGATAGAAAAATGCTGCCGCGGCGAGTTTCCCTCGTATGTGCTTGCCAGCGGCGAGCTTGACCGCTCTCCGGCGAGCTCCAGCGCCGCTGACCCGCCGTCCGACTGGCGCCTACTGGCAGCCGAGCTGGAGCCGACGTGGCGTTGACGTGTCTGCTGACCTGGCCCGACGTGGCAACGTTTTAATAGATAAATGCCAAGAAAATTCTAGAAAACCATTAAGACGTCAAAAATTCATAGTAAATCGATTTCAAACCCAAATCGGCCCAAACAAATTTTGCTGGGTTCATCTTTTAGAGCTCTATTTTAGTAAAATGATAAATCATAGTCTCTGTACATGTATTTTGATTAATTCATTTAATTGCTTAAACACTAGTTAATTCACTAGAAATTCTAGGAATAAAATTAAATCCTGATTTTTGGCATGCTCAATAAACATATGATTATCTACCACCACAAATTTTGGTTTGGTAAAATATGGATTATTTTAGGCTCTCAAATTATTTAGTGTATTTGCTTAGATTAATCCTAGTAATTATTCTGTAAATAAATTGCCCCTGCCACTTGGCACAAAAATCACTCATATAGCTCTCTGTACATAGTAAATCACACATGTCCAGAAACTTAAATTTATTTTACTAATTAATTTAAATGCCCATATCACTCAGTTACTTTATTTAAATGCATAAGGAATATATATACCTAAAATCCTAAATAACAACCTTACTTCTCTGAAGCATATGTCTTCTAGAACATATTAAGAAATCGATTATCATATTACAATGCGGCACTACGCATTCATCATATAGTTGCATGTGACGCTGTCACGAACATACCGTAAAACATCTTCCGTCATATAGGTTACGACAACCAGGAGCCCGAAGAGGATCTTCAGAAGGACACTGAACACCAGGAGCCAGAATTTGAAGTTGCTAACACCAGTGTCGATCCAGGCAAGCCCCGGTTTGCATTTGCCCATTTATAAAATTTGCTAGTTTATATCACTGCTACGTCTATGATTGTTTGATGCATTAGGTCATAGGAGCTGATTGAAAATCCACCTCGCATGACCCCAAATGACCCTTGTTATTATTAGAACTGTGATACGACGGTACTGTATCGCTATGCTTAGTGACTAATAGTTTCGGTAGACATTATTACTAAAGAATGAACTTGACCACTAGAACGGGAACCTAAAAGAAGTTTATTTTACTGTTATGATCGGGCAGGGAAGATGCATGTGTAGGTTTGCAGCAATACATAGGTGTTGACTGCGGTAGTCCTGCCTTGTCGAACCTAGGACCCATCCGTGGTCGGCCCTTTGGTCAAGTATTGAACAATACCGAATATATGCTAGTCTATGGGCACTAGTAAACTGATGTAGCATTGGCGCGACAATGAGGACGGTACCCAGTACAGTGGTCGTTGACCCTTCTGCTGCTGGATTGGGCGGTTCATACCACGAAGTACTGTTGGCAGAACGGCATGCCCACTCGCTGAGACTGGATCCGAACCAAGTTGTTTTTCGTCCTTGTGAAAGGTTGCCATATACGACCTTAATTGGTGCATATGTGTCGTGTATCTCGGGTTTGTCCCAGCTGGTGTAAATCGATTGCAATTGCTGTCGCTCGCAGTAATGAGTACCACTTGGTCACTGAGTCGTCACGTAGTTGCATCATGAAAGTTGATTATTGCCCCTTCTGTTGATTACTTCTACTTATGCTCTTGTACTGCTGTCACCCCTGTATTGGCTTTATTATCCTATATAGCTCCACTAAAGTTACATTTTTGCTTCACCCAATTAACATGGCTCAATAAAACTCGATAGAACTAATAGGTTGCTCAGTGCGAGTCCTTTCAACAAGCTACCCTATTAGAGCCCCTGCATGTCTAGATGATTCGACGGGTAAGTCTTGCTGAGTAATTAGTACTCAGGCTTTGTGCCATCGTTGTTACAGGTCATGAAGAGATTGTATTGCCTGAGAATGTGATGCCTTGGGACGTGCAAGTCCCCGAGGGTTGGACTGTTCACTGGGAGTCCGACCCGCCGCCGCAGTGATCTGTGTGCTGCTAGGGTGATGTTTCTCCGGGCAGGGATCATCACTACGCTGTATCGTCGAGCTCGTAGTTCCTTTACGTTAATTGCTTCCGCTGTTTCAAAACATTATGAACTTGTATTAATTCCGCTGCACTCTGAACCCTCGAATTATTGTAATATTCTACTTAAATTTGGACCAATGTTGTATTATCAAGTGTCTGCGCTATCAGCACCGTCGGGACCTCGATCCTGCGGGGAGGGGCGCCTCAGGCCAGCACCGACAAAAAGCAAAATTTAAAGAGTAGAATAGTATATTTTTTTTTTCAAAATAAATACATCCCAATGGTTAAGATACTGCCCCGAATACATCCTACTACATTCAATACAGCGTCGAACTCCATCGTGGTGGAGGACTCGCCCACCGTATCATGAACCGTGCCTAGACTACCGAGTTTATCGGTACACAAGGAACCATGCAAGGTAACACACATCCCTCGGCAACGCGGTTCAGCACACCGTGGGTGTAAGCACATGAAAAATGAGACCTATAACCTAAAACAAGCGTAACTTTTGCATCCGTTATCCGATTGGGGCATACTTTTTTTCTAGAAAGTTTGCGGCGAGGCCAACACCGACAAAAAGCAAAATTCAAACAATAGAATAGTATATAGTTTTTTTAAAAGAAATACTTCCCTACGGTTAAGATACTGCCCTGAATACCTCCTACTGCTAGCATGTTACATTCAATACAGCGTCGAACTCCATTGTGGTGGAGGACTCGCCCACCGTATCATGAACCGCGCCAAGACTACCGAGTTTATCGGTACACAAGGAACCATGGAAGGTAACACACATCCCTCGGCCATGCGGTTCAGCACACTGTGGTTGTAAGAACACAAAAAATGATACCTATAACCTAAAACGAGCATAACTTTTGCATTCGTTGTCCGTACGGGGCATACCTTTTTTCTAGAAAGCTTGCGGCGAGGCCAACACCGACAAAAAGTAAAGTTCAAAGTGTAGAATAGTATATAATTTTTTTACAAAATAAATACTTCCCTATGGTTAAGATACTGCCTTGAATACCTCCTACTAGCAGCATGTTACATTCAATACAGCATCGAACTCCATCGTGGTGGAGGACTCACCCACCGTATCATGAACCGCGCCTAGACTACCAAGTTTACGGGTATACAAGGAATAGTGGAAGGTAACCCACATCCCTCGGCCACGCGGTTCAGCACACCGTGGGTGTAAGCACATGAAAAATGAGACCAATAACCTAAAACGATCATAACTTTTGCATCCATTGTCTGATCGGGGCATACTTTTTTTTCTAGAAAGCTTGTGGCGACGCCAACACTGACAAAAAGCGAAATTCAAAGAGTAGAATAGTATATAATTTTTTACAAAATAAATACTTCCCTACGGTGAAGATATCGCCCCGAATACCTCCCACTGCCAGCATGTTACATTCAATACAACATCGAACACCATCGTGGTGGAGGACTCGCCCACCGTATCATGAACCGCGCCTAGATTACCGAGTTTATGGGTACGCAAGGAACCATGGAAGGTAACCCACATCCCTCGGCCACACGGTTCAACACCCCGTGGGTGTAAGCATATGAAAAAGGAGTCCTATAACCTAAGACGAGCATAACTTTTGCATCCGTTGTGCGACCGGGGCATACTTTTTTTTCCTAGAAAGCTTGTGGCAAGACCAACACCGATAAAAAGCAAAATTCAAATAGTAGAATAGTATATAATTTTTTACAAAATAAATAATTCCCTATGGTGAAGATACCGCCTCAAATACCTCCTACTACCAGAATGTTACATTTAATACAACATCGAACTCCATCGTGGTGGAGGACTCACCCACCGTATCATGAACCGCACCTAGATTACCGAGATTATGGGTACGCAAGGAACCACGGAAGGTAACCCACATCCCTCGGCCACGTGGTTCAGCACACCGTGGGTGTAAGCACATGAAAAATAAAACCTATAACCTCAAATGAGCGTAACTTTTGTGTCCGTTGTCTGTTTGGGGCATACTTTTTTTCTAGAAAGCTTGCAGCGAGTCTAACACCGGCAAAAAGCGAAATTCAAAGAGTAGAATAGTATATAATTTTTTACAAAATAAATTCTTCCTTATGGTTTAGAACCTGTCCAGAATACCTCCTACTGCCAGCATGTAACATTCAATACAGCGTCGAACTCCATCGTGGTGGAGGACTCGCCCACCGTATCATGAACCGCGCCTAGACTACCAAGTTTACAGGTATACAAGGAACCATGGAAGGTAACACACATCCCTCGGCCGTGCAGCTCAGCACACCATGGGTGTATGCACATGAAAAATGAGACCTATAACCTAAAACGAGCATAACTTTTGCATCCGTTGTCCGATCGGGGCAATCTTTTTTTTTTCTTGAAAGCTTGCGGTGAGGCCAACACCGAAAAATAGCAAAATTCAAAGAGTAGGATAGTATATAATTTTTTTCAAAATAAATACTTCCCTATGGTTAAGATACTGTCCCGAATACATCCTACTGCCAGCATGTTACATTCAATGCAGCGTCGAACCCCACCATGGTGGAGGACTCACCCACCGTATCATGAACCGCGCCTAGACTACCGAGTTTATTGGTACACAATGAACCATGGAAGGTAACCCACATCCCTCGGCCACGCGGTTCATTACACTGTGGGTGTAAGCACATGAAAAATGAGACCTATAACCTAAAACGAGCATAACTTTTGCATCTGTTGTCCGATCAGGGCATACTTTTATTCTAGAAAGCTTGCGGCGAGTCCAACACCGGCAAAAAGCGAAATTCAAAGAGTAGAATAGTATATAATTTTTTACAAAATAAATTCTTCCCTATGGTTAAGATACTGCCCAGAATACCTCCTACTGCAAGCATGTTACATTCAATACAGCGTCGAACTCCATCGTGGTGGAGGACTCGCCCACCGTATCATGAACCGCGCCCAGACTACTGAGTTTATCGATACACAAGGAATCATGGAAGGTAACCCACATCCCTCGGCCACGCGGTTCAGTACACCGTAGGTGTAAGCACACGAAAAATGAGACCTATAACCTAAAACGAGCGTAACTTTTCCGTCCGTTGTCCGTTCGGGGCAAACTTTTTTTCTAGAAAGCTTGCGGCGAGGCCAACACCTGCAAAAAGCGAGATTAAAAGTGTATAATAGTATATAATTTTTTACAAAATAAATTCTTCCTTATGGTTAAGATACTGCCCTGAATACCTCCTACTGCTAGCATGTTACATTCAATACAGCGTTGAACTCCATCGTGGTGGGGCACTCGCCCAACGTATCATGAACCGCACCTAGACTACTAAGTTTACGAGTATACAAGGAACCATGGAAGCTAACCCAAATCCCTCGGCCACGCGGTTCAGCACACCATGGGTGAAAGCATATGAAAAATGAGACCTATAACCTAAAACGAGCATAACTTTAGCATCCATTGTCCGATCGGGGCAACCTTTTATTTTCTAGAAAGCTTGCGGTGAGGCCAACACCGACAAAAAGCAAAATTCAAAGAGTAGAATAGTATATAATTTTTTTCAAAATAAATACTTCCCTATAGTTAAGATACTGCCCCGAATACATCCTACTGCCAGCATGTTACATTCAATACAGCGTCGAACCCCATCGTAGTGGAGAACTCACCCACCGTATCATGAACCGCGCCTAGACTACCGAGTTTATTGGTACACAAGGAACCATGGAAGGTAACCCACATCCCTCGGCCACGCGGTTCAGCACGCCGTGGGTGTAAGCACATGAAAAATGAGACCTATAACCTAAAATGAGCATAACTTTTGTATCTGTTGTCTGATCGGGGCATACTTTTTTTCTAGAAAGCTTGCAGCGAGTCTAACACCGGCAAAAATTGAAATTCAAAGAGTAGAATAGTATATAATTTTTTACAAAATAATTTCTTCCTTATGGTTAAGATACTGTCCAGAATACCTCCTACTGCCAGCATGTAACATTCAATACAGCGTTGAACTCCATCATGGTGGAGGACTCGCCCACCGTATCATGAACCGCGCCTAGACTACCAAGTTTACAGGTATACAAGGAACCATGGAAGGTAACCCACATC
Source organism: Eleusine coracana subsp. coracana (assembly GCA_032690845.1). Taxonomy (NCBI): domain Eukaryota; kingdom Viridiplantae; phylum Streptophyta; class Magnoliopsida; order Poales; family Poaceae; genus Eleusine; species Eleusine coracana. Next base: position 29,600 of record MU847649.1, read on the forward strand.
CCTCGGCCGTGCGGCTCAGCACACCATGGGTGTAAGCACATGAAAAATGAGACCTATAACCTAAAACGAGCATAACTTTTGCATCCATTGTCCGATTGGGGCAATCTTTTTTTTTTATAGAAAGCTTGCGGTGAGGCCAACACCAAAAAATAGCAAAATTCAAAGAGTAGAATAGTATATAATTTTTTTCAAAATAAATACTTCCCTATGGTTAAGATACTGCCCCGAATACATCCTACTGCCAGCATGTTACATTCAATGCAGCGTCGAACCCCAACGTGGTGGAGGACTCACCCACCGTATCATGAACCGCGCCTAGACTACCGAGTTTATTGGTACACAATGAACCATGGAAGGTAACCCACATCCCTCGGCCACGCGGTTCATTACACCGTGGGTGTAAGCACATGAAAAATGAGACCTATAACCTAAAATGAGCATAACTTTTGCATCCATTGTCTGATCGGGGCAAACTTTTTTTTCTAATAAGCTTGCGGTGAGGCCAACACCTACAAAAAGCAAAATTCAAAGAGTAGAATAGTATATAATTTTTTTCAAAATAAATACTTCCCTATGGTTAAGATACAGCCCCGAATACCTCCTACTGCCAGCATGTTACATTCAATACAGCGTCGAACCCCATCGTGGTGGAGGACTCACCCACCGTATCATGAACCGCGCCTAGACTACCGAGTTTATTGGTACACAAGGAACCATGGAAGGTAACCCACATCCCTCGGCCACGCGGTTCAGCACAGCGTGGGTGTAAGCACATGAAAAATGAGACCTATAACCTAAAACGAGGGTAACTTTTGCGTCTGTTGTCTGTTCGGGGTATACTTTTTTTTAGAAAGCTTGTGTCGAGGCCAACACTGAAAAAAAAGTGAAATTCAATGTGTAGAATAGTATATAATTTTTTACAAAATAAATACTTCCCTATGGTTAATATACTGCCCTGAATACCTCCTACTGCCAGCATGTTACATTCAATTCAGCGTCGAACTGCATCGTGGTGGAGAAATCGCCCACCATATCATGAACCGTGCCTAGACTACCAAGTTTATGGGTATACAAGGAACCATGGAAGGTAACCCACATCCCTCGGCCATGCGGTTCAGCACACCGTGGGTGTAAGCACATGAAAAATGAGAACTATAACCTAAAACGAGCCTATCTTTTGCATCCGTTGTCCGATTGGGGCATACTTTTTTTTCTACAAAGCTTGTCGCGAGGTCAACATCGACAAAAAGCAAAATTCAAAGAATAGAATAGTATATAATTTTTTTTTCAAAATAAATACTTCCATATGGTGAAGATACCACCATGAATACCTCCTACTGCCAGCATGTTACATTCAATACAGCATCAAAATCCATCGTGGTGGAGGACTCGCCCACCGTATCATGAACCGTGCCTAGACTACCGAGTTTATCGGTACACAAGGAACCATGGAAGGTAACCCACATCCCTCGGCCACGCAGTTCAGCACAGCGTGGGTGTAAGCGCATGAAAAATGAGACCTATAACCTAAAACAAGGGTAACATTTGCGTCCGTTGTCTGTTCGGGGCACACTTTTTTTCTAGAAAGCTTGTGCCGAGGCCAACACCGACAAAAAGTGAAATTCAAAGTGTAGAATATTATATAATTTTTTACAAAATAAATACTTCCCTATGGTTAATATACTGCCCTATATACCTCCTACTGCCAGCATGTTACATTCAATTCAGCATCAAACTCCATCGTGGTGGAGAACTTGCCCACCGTATCATAAACCGCACCTAGACTACCAAGTTTACGGGTATAAAAGGAACCATGGAAGCTAACCCAAATCCCTCGGCCACGCGGTTCAGCACACCGTGGGTGTAAGCACATGAAAAATGACACCTATAACCTAAAACGAGCATAACTTTTGCATCCATTGTCCGATCAGGGCAACCTTTTTTTTCCTAGAAAGCTTGCGGTGAGGCCAACACCGACAAAAAGCAAAATTGAAAGAGAAGAATAGTATATAATTTTTTTCAAAATAAATACTTCCCTATGGTTAAGATACTGCCCCAAATACATCCTACTGCCAGCATGTTACATTCAATACAGCGTCGAACCCCATCGTGGTGGAGAACTCACCCACCATATCATGAACCGCGCCTAGACTACCGAGTTTATTGGTACACAATGAACCATGGAAGGTAACCCACATCGCTCAACCACGCGGTTCAGCACACCGTGGGAGTAAGCACATGAAAAATGAGACCTATAACCTAAAACGAGCATAACTTTTACATCTGTTGTCCGATCGGGGCATACTTTTTTTCTAGAAAGCTTGCGGCGAGTCCAACACCGGCAAAAAGCGAAATTCAAAGAGTAGAATAGTATATAATTTTTTACAAAATAAATTGTTCCTTATGGCTAAGATACTGCCCAGAATACCTCCTACTGCTAGCATGTTACATTCAATACAGCGTCGAACTCCATCGTGGTGGACTCGCCCACCGTATCATGATCCGCGCCTTGACTACCAAGTTTACAGGTATACAAGGAACCATGGACGGCCGTGCGGTTCAGCACACCGTGGGTGTAAGCACATGAAAAATGAGACCTATAACCTAAAACGAGCATAACTTTTGCATCCATTGTCCGATCGGGGCAATCTTTTTTTTTCTAGAAAGCTTGCGGTGAGGCCAACACCGAAAATAGCAAAATTCAAAGAGTAGAATAGTATAATTTTTTTCAAAAAAAATACTTCCCTATGGTTAAGATACTGCACCGAATACATCCTACTGTCAGCATGTTACATTCAATACAGCGTCGAACCCCATAGTGGTGGAGGACTCACCCACCGTATCATGAACCGCGCCTAGACTACCGAGTTTATTGGTACACAAGGAACCATGGAAGGTAACCCACATCCCTCGGCCACGCGGTTCAGCACAGCGTGGGTGTAAGCACATGAAAAATGAGACCTATAACCTAAAACGAGGGTAACTTTTGCGTCTGTTGTCTGTTCGGGGTATACTTTTTTTTAGAAAGCTTGTGTCGAGGCCAACACTGAAAAAAAGTGAAATTCAATGTGTAGAATAGTATATAATTTTTTACAAAATAAATACTTCCCTATGGTTAATATACTGCCCTGAATACCTCCTACTGCCAGCATGTTACATTCAATTCAGCGTCGAACTCCATCGTGGTGGAGAAATCGCCCACCATATCATGAACCGTGCCTAGACTACCAAGTTTATGGGTATACAAGGAACCATGGAAGGTAACCCACATCCCTCGGCCATGCGGTTCAGCACACCGTGGGTGTAAGCACATGAAAAATGAGAACTATAACCTAAAACGAGCGTATCTTTTGCATCCGTTGTCCGATTGGGGCATACTTTTTTTTCTACAAAGCTTGTCGCGAGGTCAACATCGACAAAAAGCAAAATTCAAAGAATAGAATAGTATATAATTTTTTTTTCAAAATAAATACTTCCATATGGTGAAGATACCACCATGAATACCTCCTACTGCCAGCATGTTACATTCAATACAGCATCAAAATCCATCGTGGTGGAGGACTCGCCCACCGTATCATGAACCGTGCCTAGACTACCGAGTTTATCGGTACACAAGGAACCATGGAAGGTAACCCACATCCCTCGGCCACGCAGTTCAGCACAGCGTGGGTGTAAGCGCATGAAAAATGAGACCTATAACCTAAAACAAGGGTAACATTTGCGTCCGTTGTCTGTTCGGGGCACACTTTTTTCTAGAAAGCTTGTGCCGAGGCCAACATCGACAAAAAGTGAAATTCAAAGTGTAGAATATTATATAATTTTTTACAAAATAAATACTTCCCTATGGTTAATATACTGCCCTATATACCTCCTACTGCCAGCATGTTACATTCAATTCAGCATCAAACTCCATCGTGGTGGAGAACTTGCCCACCGTATCATAAACCGCACCTAGACTACCAAGTTTACGGGTATAAAAGGAACCATGGAAGCTAACCCAAATCCCTCGGCCACGCGGTTCAGCACACCGTGGGTGTAAGCACATGAAAAATGACACCTATAACCTAAAACGAGCATAACTTTTGCATCCATTGTCCGATCAGGGCAACCTTTTTTTTCCTAGAAAGCTTGCGGTGAGGCCAACACCGACAAAAAGCAAAATTGAAAGAGAAGAATAGTATATAATTTTTTTCAAAATAAATACTTCCCTATGGTTAAGATACTGCCCCAAATACATCCTACTGCCAGCATGTTACATTCAATACAGCGTCGAACCCCATCGTGGTGGAGAACTCACCCACCATATCATGAACCGCGCCTAGACTACCGAGTTTATTGGTACACAATGAACCATGGAAGGTAACCCACATCGCTCAACCACGCGGTTCAGCACACCGTGGGAGTAAGCACATGAAAAATGAGACCTATAACCTAAAACGAGCATAACTTTTGCATCTGTTGTCCGATCGGGGCATACTTTTTTTCTAGGAAGCTTGCGGCGAGTCCAACACCGGCAAAAAGCGAAATTCAAAGAGTAGAATAGTATATAATTTTTTACAAAATAAATTCTTCCTTATGGTTAAGATACTGCCCAGAATACCTCCTACTGCTAGCATGTTACATTCAATACAGCGTTGAACTCCATCGTCGTGGAGGACTCGCCCACCGTATCATGATCCGCGCCTAGACTACCAAGTTTACAGGTATACAAGGAACCATGGAAGGTAACCCACATCCCTCGGTCATGCGATTCAGCACACCATGGGTGTAAGCACATGAAAAATGAGACCTATAACCTAAAACGAGCATAACTTTTGCATCCATTGTCCGATCGGGGCAATCTTTTTTTTTTCTAGAAAGCTTGCGGTGAGGCCAACACCGAAAATAGCAAAACTCAAAGAGTAGAATAGTATAATTTTTTTCAAAATAAATACTTCCCTATGGTTAAGATACTGCATCGAATACATCCTACTGTCAGCATGTTACATTCAATACAGCGTCGAACCCCATAGTGGTGGAGGACTCACCCACCGTATCATGAACCGCGCCTAGACTACCGAGTTTATTGGTACACAAGGAACCATGGAAGGTAACCCACATCCCTCGGGCACGCGGTTCAGCACACCGTGGGTGTAAGCACATGAAAAATGAGACCTAACCTAAAACAAGCATAACTTTTGCATCTGTTGTCCGATCAGGGCATACTTTTTTTTCTAGAAAGCTTGCGGTGAGTCCAAGACCGGCAAAAAGCAAAATTCAAAGAGTAGAATAGTATATAATTTTTTACAAAATAAATTCTTCCCTATGGTTAAGATACTGCCCAGAATACATCCTACTGCCAGCATGTTACATTCAATACAGCGTCGAACTCCATCGTGGTGGAGGACTCGCCCACCGTATCATGAACCGCGCCTAGACTACCAAGTTTACAGGTATACAAGGAACCATGGAAGCTAACCCAAATCCCTCGGCCACGCGGTTCAGCACACCGTGGGTGTAAGCACATGAAAAATGACACCTATAACCTAAAACGAGCATAACTTTTGCATCCATTGTCCGATCGGGGCAACCTTTTTTTTCCTAGAAAGCTTGCGGTGAGGCCAACACCGACAAAAAGCAAAATTGAAAGAGAAGAATAGTATATAATTTTTTTCAAAATAAATACTTCCCTATGGTTAAGATACTGCCCCGAATACCTCCTACTGCATGGATGTTACATTCAATACAACGTCAAACTCCATCGCGGTGGAGGACTCACCCACCATATCATGAACCGCGCCTAGATTACCGAGTTTATGGGTACGCAAGGAACCATGGAAGGAAACCCACATCCCTCAGCCACGTGGTTCAGCACAACGTGGGTGTAAGCACACGAAAAATGAGACCTATAACTTAAAACGAGCGTGACTTTTGCGCCCGTTGTCTGTTCGGGGCATACTTTTTTTTTCTAGAAAGCTTGCTACGAGGCCAACACCGACAAAAAGCGAAATTCAAAGTGTAGAATAGTATATAATTTTTTACAAACTAAATACTTCCCTATGGTTAAGATACTGTCCTGAATACCTCATACTGCCAGCATGTTACATTCAATACAGCGTCGAATTCCATCGTGGTGGAGGACTCGCCCACCGTATCATGATCCGCGCCTAGACTACCAAGTTTACAGCTATACAAGGAACCATGGACGGTCGTGCGGTTCAGCACACCGTGGGTGTAAGCACATGAAAAATGAGACCTATAACCTAAAACGAGCATAACTTTTGCATCCATTGTCCGATCGGGGCAACCTTTTTTTTTCTAGAAAGCTTGCGGTGAGGCCAACACCGAAAAATAGCAAAATTCAAAGAGTAGAATAGTATAATTTTTTTCAAAAAAAATACTTCCCTATGGTTAAGATACTGCACCGAATACATCCTACTGTCAGCATGTTACATTCAATACAGCGTCGAACCCCATAGTGGTGGAGCACTCACCCACCGTATCATGAACCGCGCCTAGACTACCGAGTTTATTGGTACACAATGAATCATGGAAGGTAACCCACATCCCTCAGCCATGCGGTTAAGCACACCGTGGGTGTAAGCACATGAAAAATGAGACCTATAACCTAAAACGAGCATAACTTTTGCATCTGTTGTCCGATCGGGGCATACTTTTTTTCTAGGAAGCTTGCGGCGAGTCCAACACCGACAAAAAGCAAATTCAAAGAGTAGAATAGTATATAATTTTTTACAAAATAAATTCTTCCTTATGGTTAAGATACTGCCCAGAATACCTTTTACTGTTAGCATGTTACATTCAGTACAGCGTCGAACTCCATCGTGGTGGAGGACTCGCCCACCGTATCATGATCCGCGCCTAGACTACCAAGTTTACAGGAATACAAGGAACCATGGACGGCCGTGCGGTTCAGCACACCGTGGGTGTAAGCACATGAAAAATGAGACCTATAACCTAAAACGAGCATAACTTTTGCATCATTGTCCGATCGGGGCAACCTTTTTTTTTCTAGAAAGCTTGCGGTGAGGCCAACACCGAAAAATAGCAAAATTCAAAGAGTAGAATAGTATAATTTTTTTCAAAAAAAATACTTCCCTATGGTTAAGATACTGCACCGAATACATCCTACTGTCAGCATGTTACATTCAATACAGCGTCGAACCCCATAGTGGTGGAGGACTCACCCACCGTATCATGAACCGCGCCTAGACTACCGAGTTTATTGGTACACAATGAAACATGGAAGGTAAACCACATCCCTCATCCATGCGGTTAAGCACACCGTGGGTGTAAGCACATGAAAAATGAGACCTATTACCTAAAACGAGCATAACTTTTGCATCTGTTGTCCGATCGGGGCATACTTTTTTTCTAGAATGCTTGCGGCGAGTCCAACACCGGCAAAAAGCGAAATTCAAAGTGTAGAATAGTATATAATTTTTTACAAAATAAATTCTTCCTTATGGTTAAGATACTGCCCAGAATACCTCCTACTGTTAGCATGTTACATTCAATACAGCGTCGAACTCCATCGTGGTGGAGGACTCGCCCACCGTATCATGATCCGCGCCTAGACTACCAAGTTTACAGGTATACAAGGAACCATGGACGGCTGTGCGGTTCAGCACACCGTGGGTGTAAGCACATGAAAAATGAGACCTATAACCTAAAACGAGCATAACTTTTGCATCCATTGTCCGATCGGGGCAACCTTTTTTTTCCTAGAAAGCTTGCGGTGAGGCCAACACCGACAAAAAGCAAAATTGAAAGAGAAGAATAGTATATAATTTTTTTCAAAATAAATACTTCCCTATGGTTAAGATACTGCCCCGAATACCTCCTACTGCATGGATGTTACATTCAATACAACGTCAAACTCCATCGCGGTGGAGGACTCACCCACCATATCATGAACCGCGCCTAGATTACCGAGTTTATGGGTACGCAAGGAACCATGGAAGGAAACCCACATCCCTCAGCCACGTGGTTCAGCACAACGTGGGTGTAAGCACACGAAAAATGAGACCTATAACTTAAAACGAGCGTGACTTTTGCGCCCGTTGTCTGTTCGGGGCATACTTTTTTTTTCTAGAAAGCTTGCTACGAGGCCAACACCGACAAAAAGCGAAATTCAAAGTGTAGAATAGTATATAATTTTTTACAAACTAAATACTTCCCTATGGTTAAGATACTGTCCTGAATACCTCATACTGCCAGCATGTTACATTCAATACAGCGTCGAATTCCATCGTGGTGGAGGACTCGCCCACCGTATCATGATCCGCGCCTAGACTACCAAGTTTACAGCTATACAAGGAACCATGGACGGTCGTGCGGTTCAGCACACCGTGGGTGTAAGCACATGAAAAATGAGACCTATAACCTAAAACGAGCATAACTTTTGCATCCATTGTCCGATCGGGGCAACCTTTTTTTTTCTAGAAAGCTTGCGGTGAGGCCAACACCGAAAAATAGCAAAATTCAAAGAGTAGAATAGTATAATTTTTTTCAAAAAAAATACTTCCCTATGGTTAAGATACTGCACCGAATACATCCTACTGTCAGCATGTTACATTCAATACAGCGTCGAACCCCATAGTGGTGGAGCACTCACCCACCGTATCATGAACCGCGCCTAGACTACCGAGTTTATTGGTACACAATGAATCATGGAAGGTAACCCACATCCCTCAGCCATGCGGTTAAGCACACCGTGGGTGTAAGCACATGAAAAATGAGACCTATAACCTAAAACGAGCATAACTTTTGCATCTGTTGTCCGATCGGGGCATACTTTTTTTCTAGGAAGCTTGCGGCGAGTCCAACACCGACAAAAAGCAAATTCAAAGAGTAGAATAGTATATAATTTTTTACAAAATAAATTCTTCCTTATGGTTAAGATACTGCCCAGAATACCTTTTACTGTTAGCATGTTACATTCAGTACAGCGTCGAACTCCATCGTGGTGGAGGACTCGCCCACCGTATCATGATCCGCGCCTAGACTACCAAGTTTACAGGAATACAAGGAACCATGGACGGCCGTGCGGTTCAGCACACCGTGGGTGTAAGCACATTAAAAATGAGACCTATAACCTAAAACGAGCATAACTTTTGCATCATTGTCCGATCGGGGCAACCTTTTTTTTTTCTAGAAAGCTTGCGGTGAGGCCAACACCGAAAAATAGCAAAATTCAAAGAGTAGAATAGTATAATTTTTTTCAAAAAAAATACTTCCCTATGGTTAAGATACTGCACCGAATACATCCTACTGTCAGCATGTTACATTCAATACAGCGTCGAACCCCATAGTGGTGGAGGACTCACCCACCGTATCATGAACCGCGCCTAGACTACCGAGTTTATTGGTACACAATGAAACATGGAAGGTAAACCACATCCCTCATCCATGCGGTTAAGCACACCGTGGGTGTAAGCACATGAAAAATGAGACCTATTACCTAAAACGAGCATAACTTTTGCATCTGTTGTCCGATCGGGGCATACTTTTTTTCTAGAATGCTTGCGGCGAGTCCAACACCGGCAAAAAGCGAAATTCAAAGTGTAGAATAGTATATAATTTTTTACAAAATAAATTCTTCCTTATGGTTAAGATACTGCCCAGAATACCTCCTACTGTTAGCATGTTACATTCAATACAGCGTCGAACTCCATCGTGGTGGAGGACTCGCCCACCGTATCATGATCCGCGCCTAGACTACCAAGTTTACAGGTATACAAGGAACCATGGACGGCTGTGCGGTTCAGCACACCGTGGGTGTAAGCACATGAAAAATGAGACCTATAACCTAAAACGAGCATAACTTTTGCATCATTGTCCGATCGGGGCAACCTTTTTTTTTCTAGAAAGCTTGCGGTGAGGCCAACACCGAAAAATAGCAAAATTCAAAGAGTAGAATAGTATAATTTTTTTCAAAAAAAATACTTCCCTATGCTTAAGATACTGCACCGAATACATCCTACTGTCAGCATGTTACATTCAATACAGCGTCGAACCCCATAGTGGTGGAGCACTCACCCACCGTATCATGAACCGCGCCTAGACTACCGAGTTTATTGGTACACAATGAACCATGGAAGGTAACCCACATCCGTCAGCCATGCGGTTAAGCACACCGTGGGTGTAAGTACATGAAAAATGAGACCTATAACCTAAAACGAGCATAACTTTTGCATCTGTTGTCCGATCGGGGCATACTTTTTTTCTAGGAAGCTTGCGGCGAGTCCAACACCGGCAAAAAGCAAAATTCAAAGAGTATAATAGTATATAATTTTTTACAAAATAAATTCTTCCTTATGGTTAAGATACTGCCTAGAATACCTCCTACTGCTAGCATGTTACATTCAATACAGCGTCGAACTCCATCGTCGTGGAGGACTCGCCCACCGTATCTTGATCCGCGCCTAGACTACCAAGTTTACAGGTATACAAGGAACCATGGAAGGTAACCCACATCCCTCGGTCGTGCGATTCAGCACACCGTGGGTGTAAGCACATGAAAAATGAGACCTATAATCTAAAACGGGCATAACTTTTGCATCCATTGTCCAATCGGGGCAATCTTTTTTTTTCCTAGAGAGCTTGCGGTGAGGCCAACACCGAAAATAGCAAAACTCAATGAGTAGAATAGTATAATTTTTTTCAAAATAAATACTTCCCTATGGTTAAGATACTGCACCGAATACATCCTACTGTCAGCATGTTACATTCAATACAGCGTCGAACCCCATAGTGGTGGAGGACTCACCCACCGTATCATGAACCGCGCCTAGACTACCGAGTTTATTGGTACACAAGGAACCATGGAAGGTAACCCACATCCCTCGGCCACGCGGTTCAGCACACCGTGGGTGTAAGCACATGAAAAATGAGACCTAACCTAAAACAAGCATAACTTTTGCATCTGTTGTCCGATCAGGGCATACTTTTTTTCTAGAAAGCTTGCTGTGAGGCCAACACCTACAAAAAGAAAAATTCAAAGAGTAGAATAGTATATAATTTTTTTCAAAATAAATACTTCCCTATGGTTAACATACTGCCCCGAATACCTCCTACTGCCAGCATGTTACATTCAATACAGCGTCGAACCCCATAGTGGTGGAGCACTCACCCACCGTATCATGAACCGCGTCTAGACTACCGAGTTTATTGGTACACAATGAACCATGGAAGGTAACCCACATCCCTCAGCCATGCGGTTAAGCACACCGTGGGTGTAAGTACATGAAAAATGAGACCTATAACCTAAAACGAGCATAACTTTTGCATGTGTTGTCCGATCGGGGCATACTTTTTTTCTAGGAAGCTTGCGGCGAGTCCAACACCGGCAAAAATCAAAATTCAAAGAGTAGAATAGTATATAATTTTTTACAAAATAAATTCTTCCTTATGGTTAAGATACTGCCTAGAATACCTCCTACTGCTAGCATGTTACATTCAATACAGCGTCGAACTCCATCGTCGTGGAGGACTCGCCCACCGTATCATGATCCGCGCCTAGACTACCAAGTTTACAGGTATACAAGGAACCATGGAAGGTAACCCACATCCCTCGGTCATGCGATTCAGCACACCATGGGTGTAAGCACATGAAAAATGAGACCTATAACCTAAAACGAGCATAACTTTTGCATCCATTGTCCGATCGGGGCAATCTTTTTTTTTTCTAGAAAGCTTGCGGTGAGGCCAACACCGAAAATAGCAAAATTCAAAGAGTAGAATAGTATAATTTTTTTCAAAAAAAATACTTCCCTATGGTTAAGATACTGCACCGAATACATCCTACTGTCAGCATGTTACATTCAATACAGCGTCGAACCCCATAGTGGTGGAGGACTCACCCACCGTATCATGAACCGCGCCTAGACTACCGAGTTTATTGGTACACAAGGAACCATGGAAGGTAACCCACATCCCTCGGCCACGCGGTTCAGCACACCGTGGGTGTAAGCACATGAAAAATGAGACCTAACCTAAAACAAGCATAACTTTTGCATCTGTTGTCCGATCAGGGCATACTTTTTTTCTAGAAAGCTTGCTGTGAGGCCAACACCTACAAAAAGAAAAATTCAAAGAGTAGAATAGTATATAATTTTTTTCAAAATAAATACTTCCCTATGGTTAACATACTGCCCCGAATACCTCCTACTGCCAGCATGTTACATTCAATACAGCGTCGAACCCCATAGTGGTGGAGCACTCACCCACCGTATCATGAACCGCGTCTAGACTACCGAGTTTATTGGTACACAATGAACCATGGAAGGTAACCCACATCCCTCAGCCATGCGGTTAAGCACACCGTGGGTGTAAGTACATGAAAAATGAGACCTATAACCTAAAACGAGCATAACTTTTGCATCTGTTGTCCGATCGGGGCATACTTTTTTTCTAGGAAGCTTGCGGCGAGTCCAACACCGGCAAAAATCAAAATTCAAAGAGTAGAATAGTATATAATTTTTTACAAAATAAATTCTTCCTTATGGTTAAGATACTGCCTAGAATACCTCCTACTGCTAGCATGTTACATTCAATACAGCGTCGAACTCCATCGTCGTGGAGGACTCGCCCACCGTATCATGATCCGCGCCTAGACTACCAAGTTTACAGGTATACAAGGAACCATGGAAGGTAACCCACATCCCTCGGTCGTGCGATTCAGCGCACCGTGGGTGTAAGCACATGAAAAATGAGACCTATAATCTAAAACGAGCATAACTTTTGCATCCATTGTCCAATCGGGGCAATCTTTTTTTTCCTAGAGAGCTTGCGGTGAGGCCAACACCGAAAATAGCAAAACTCAAAGAGTAGAATAGTATAATTTTTTTCAAAATAAATACTTCCCTATGGTTAAGATACTGCACCGAATACATCCTACTGTCAACATGTTACATTCAATACAGCGTCGAACCCCATAGTGGTGGAGGACTCACCCACCGTATCATGAACCGCGCCTAGACTACCGAGTTTATTGGTACACAAGGAACCATGGAAGGTAACCCACATCCCTCGGCCACGCGGTTCAGCACACCGTGGGTGTAAGCACATGAAAAATGAGACCTAACCTAAAACAAGCATAACTTTTGCATCTGTTGTCCGATCAGGGCATACTTTTTTTCTAGAAAGCTTGCGGTGAGGCCAACACCTACAAAAAGAAAAATTCAAAGAGTAGAATAGTATATAATTTTTTTCAAAATAAATACTTCCCTATGGTTAACATACTGCCCCGAATACCTCCTACTGCCAGCATGTTACATTCAATACAGCGTCGAACCCCATAGTGGTGGAGGACTCACCCACCGTATCATGAACCGCGCCTAGACTACCGAGTTTATTGGTACACAATGAACCATGGAAGGTAACCCACATCCCTCAGCCATGCGGTTAAGCACACCGTGGGTGTAAGCACATGAAAAATGAGACCTATAACCTAAAACGAGCATAACTTTTGCATCTGTTGTCCGATCGGGGCATACTTTTTTTCTAGGAAGCTTGCGGCGAGTCCAACACTGGCAAAAAGCGAAATTCAAAGAGTAGAATAGTATATAATTTTTTACAAAATAAATTCTTCCTTATGGTTAAGATACTGCCCAGAATACCTCCTACTGCTAGCATGTTACATTCAATACAGCGTCGAACTCCATCGTCGTGGAGGACTCGCCCACCGTATCATGATCCGCGCCTAGACTACCAAGTTTACAGGTATACAAGGAACCATGGAAGGTAACCCACATCCCTCGGTCGTGCGATTCAGCACACCGTGGGTGTAAGCACATGAAAAATGAGACCTATAATCTAAAACGAGCATAACTTTTGCATCCATTGTCCAATCGGGGCAATCTTTTTTTTTCCTAGAGAGCTTGCGGTGAGGCCAACACCGAAAATAGCAAAACTCAAAGAGTAGAATAGTATAATTTTTTTCAAAATAAATACTTCCCTATGGTTAAGATACTGCACCGAATACATCCTACTATCAGCATGTTACATTCAATACAGCGTCGAACCCCATAGTGGTGGAGGACTCACCCACCGTATCATGAACCGCGCCTAGACTACCGAGTTTATTGGTACACAAGGAACCATGGAAGGTAACCCACATCCCTCGGCCACGCGGTTCAGCACACCGTGGGTGTAAGCACATGAAAAATGAGACCTAACCTAAAACAAGCATAACTTTTGCATCTGTTGTCCGATCAGGGCATACTTTTTTTCTAGAAAGCTTGCGGTGAGGCCAACACCTACAAAAAGAAAAATTCAAAGAGTAGAATAGTATATAATTTTTTTCAAAATAAATACTTCCCTATGGTTAACATACTGCCCCGAATACCTCCTACTGCCAGCATGTTACATTCAATACAGCGTCGAACCCCATAGTGGTGGAGGACTCACACACCGTATCATGAACCGCGCCTAGACTACCGAGTTTATTGGTACACAATGAACCATGGAAGGTAACCCACATCCCTCAGCCATGCGGTTAAGCACACCGTGGGTGTAAGCACATGAAAAATGAGACCTATAACCTAAAACGAGCATAACTTTTGCATCTGTTGTCCGATCGGGGCATAATTTTTTTCTAGGAAGCTTGCGGCGAGTCCAACACTGGCAAAAAGCGAAATTCAAAGAGTAGAATAGTATATAATTTTTTACAAAATAAATTCTTCCTTATGGTTAAGATACTGCCCAGAATACCTCCTACTGCTAGCATGTTACATTCAATACAGCGTCGAACTCCATCGTGGTGGAGGACTCGCCCACCGTATCATGATCCGCGCCTAGACGACCAAGTTTACAGGTATACAAGGAACCATGGAAGGTAACCCACATCCCTCGGTCGTGCGATTCAGCACACCGTGGGTTTAAGCACATGAAAAATGAGACCTATAACCTAAAACAAGCATAACTTTTGCATCCATTGTCTGATCGGGGCAATCTTTTTTTTTCTAGAAAGCTTGCGGCGAGTCCAACACCGGCAAAAAGAGAAATCCAAAGAGTACAATAGTATATAATTTTTTACAAAATAAATTCTTCCCTATGGTTAAGATACTGCCCCGAATACCTCCTACTGCCAGCATGTTACATTCAATACAGCGTCGAACCCCATCGTGGTGGAGGACTCACCCACCGTATCATGAACCGCGCCTAGACTGCCGAGTTTATTGGTACACAAGGAACCATGGAAGGTAACCACATCCCTCGGCCACGCGGTTCAGCACAGCGTGGGTGTAAGCACATGAAAAATGAGACCTATAACCTAAAACGAGGGTAACTTTTGCGTCCGTTGTCTGTTCGGGGTATACTTTTTTTTAGAAAGCTTGTGACGAGGCCAACACTGAAAAAAAGTGAAATTCAAAGTGCAGAATAGTATATAATTTTTTACAAAATAAATACTTCCCTATGGTTAATATACTGCCCTGAATACCTCCTACTACTAGCATGTTACATTCAATTCAGCGTCGAACTCCATCGTGGTGGAGGACTCGCCCACCATATCATGAACTGCGCCTAGACTACCAAGTTTACGGGTATACAAGGAACCATGGAAGGTAACCCACATCCCTCGCCCATGCGGTTCAGAACACCGTGGGTGTAAGCACATGAAAAATGAGAACTATAACCTAAAACGAGCGTATCTTTTGCATCTGTTGTCCGATTGGGGCATACTTTTTTTTCTACAAAGCTTGTCGCGAGGCCAACATCGACAAAAAGCAAAATTCAAAGAATAGAATAGTATATAATTTTTTTTTCAAAATAAATACTTCCCTATGGTGAAGGTACCACCATGAATACCTCCTACTGCCAGCATGTTACATTCAATACAACGTCGAAATCCATCGTGGTGGAGGACTCGCCCACCGTATCATGAACCGTGCCTAGACTACCGAGTTTATCGGTACACAAGGAACCATGGAAGGTAACCCACATCCCTCGGCCACGCGGTTCAGCACACCGTGGGTGTAAGCACATGAAAAATGAGACCTAACCTAAAACGAGCATAACTTTTGCATCTGTTGTCCGATCGGGGCATACTTTTTTTCTAGAAAGCTTGCGGCGAGTCCAACACCGGCAAAAAGAGAAATTCAAAGAGTAGAATAGTATATAATTTTTTACAAAATAAATTCTTCCCTATGGTTAAGATACTGCCCCGAATACCTCCTACTGCCAGCATGTTACATTCAATACAGCGTCGAACCCCATCGTGGTGGAGGACTCACCCACCGTATCATGAACCGCGCCTAGACTACCGAGTTTATTGGTACACAAGGAACCATGGAAGGTAACCCACATCCCTCGGCCTCGCGGTTCAGCACAGCGTGGGTGTAAGCACATGAAAAATGAGACCTATAACCTAAAACGAGGGTAACTTTTGCGTCCGTTGTCTGTTCGGGGTATACTTTTTTTTAGAAAGCTTGTGATGAGGCCAACACTGAAAAAAAGTGAAATTCAAAGTGCAGAATAGTATATAATTTTTTACAAAATAAATACTTCCCTATGGTTAATATACTGCCCTGAATACCTCCTACTGCCAGCATGTTACATTCAATTCCGCGTCGAACTCCATCGTGGTGGAGGACTCGCCCACCATATCATGAACTGCGCCTAGACTACCAAGTTTACGGGTATACAAGGAACCATGGAAGGTAACCCACATCCCTCGGCCATGCGGTTCAGCACACTGTGTGTGTAAGCACATGAAAAATAAGACCTATAACCTAAAACGAGCATAACTTTTGCATCCGTTGTCTGATCGGGGCATACTTTTTTTTCTAGAAAGCTTGCGGCGAGACCAACACTGACATAAAGCAAAATTCAAAGAGTAGAATAGTATATAATTTTTTACAAAATAAATACTTACCTATGGTTGAGATACTGCTCTGAATACCTCCTACTGCTAGCATGTTACATTCAATACAGCATCGAACTCCATCATGGTGGAGGACTCGCCCACCTTATCATGAACCACGCCTAGACTACCAAGTTTACGGGTATACAAGGAACCATGGAAGGTAACCCACATCCCTCAGCCACACGGTTCAGCACACCGTGGGTGTAAGCACACGAAAAAGGAGACCTATAACCTAAAACGAGAATAACTTTTGCATCCGTTGTCCGATCGGGGCATAATTTTTTTTCTAGAAAGCTTGCAGCGAGACCAACACCGACAAAAAGCAAAATTCAAAGAGTAGAACAGTATATAATTTTATACAAATAAATACTTCCCTATGGTGAAGATACTACCCCGAATACCTCCTACTGCCAGCATGTTACATTCAATACAACGTCGAACTCCATCGTGGTGGAGGACTCGCCCACCGTATCATGAACCGCGCCTAGATTACTGAGTTTATGGGTACGCATGGAACCATGGAAGGTAACCCACATCCCTCGGCCATCTGGTTCAGCACACCGAGGGTGTAAGCACATGAAAAATGAGACCTATAACCTAAAATGACCGTAACTTTTGCGTCCATTGTCCGTTCGGGGCACACTTTTTTTCTAGAAAGCTTGTGGCGAGGCCATCACCGACAAAAAGTGAAATTCATTGTGTAGAATAGTATATAATTTTTTACAAAATAAATACTTCCCTACGGTTAATATACTGCCCTAAATACCTCCTGCTGCCAGCATGTTACATTCAATTCAGCGTCGAACTCCATCATGGTGGAGGACTCGCCCACCGTATCTTGAACCACGCCTAGAATACCAAGTTTACGGGTATACAAGGAACCATGGAAGGTAACCCACATCCCTCGGCCAGGTGGTTCAGCACACCATTGGTGTAAGCACATGAAAAATGAGACCTATAACCTAAAACGAGCATAACTTTTACATCTGTTGTCCGATCGGGTCATACTTTTTTTTTCTAGAATGCTTGCAGCGAGGCCAACACTGACAAAAAGCAAAATTCAATGTGTAGAATAGTATATAATTGTTTACAAAATAAATACTTCCCTATGGTGAAGATACCACCCCGAATACCTCCTACTGCCAGCATGTTACATTCAATACAAAGTCGAACTCCATCGTGGTGGAGGACTCGCCCACCGTTTCATGAACCGCGCCTAGACTACTGAGTTTATGGGAACGCAAGGTACCATGAAAGGTAACCCACATCCCTTGGCCACGCGGTTCAGCACACCATGGGTGTAAGCACAAGAAAAATGAGACCCATATCCTAAAACGAGCGTAACTTTTGCGTCCGTTGTCCGTTTAGGGCATACTTTTTTTCTAGAAAGCTTGCGGCAATTACAACACCGACAAAAAGCGAAATTCAAAGTGTAGAATTGTGTATAATTTGTTACAAAATAAATACTTCCCTATGGTTAAGATACTGTCCTGAATACCTCCTACTGCCAGCATGTTACATTTAATACAGCATTGAACTCCATCATGGTGGAGGACTCGCCCACCGTATCATGAACCGCGCCTAGAGTACCGAGTTTATGTGTACACAAGGAACCATGGAAGGTAACCCACATCCCTCGGCCACGCGGTTCAGTACACCGTGGGTGTAAGCACAAGAAAAATGAGACCTATAACCTAAAACGAGCGTAACTTTTGTGTCCGTTGTCTGTTCGGGGCATACTTTTTTCTAGAAAGCTTACGGCGAGGCCAACACCAACAAAAAGCGAAATTCAAAGTGTAGAATAGTATATGATTTTTTACAAAATAAATACTTCCCTGTGGTTAAGATACTGCCCTGAATACCTCCTACTGCCAGCATGTTACATTGAATATAGCATCGAACTCCATCGTGGTAGAGGACTCGCCCACCGTATAATGAACCGCGCCTAGACGACCAAGTTTGCGGGTATACAACGACCCATGGAAGGTAACCCACATCCCTCGGCCATGCGGTTCAGCACACCGTGGGTGTAAGCACATCAAAAATGAGACCTATAACCTAAAACGAGCATAACTTCTGCATCCATTATCCGATCGGGGGATACTTTTTTTTTGTAGAAAGCTTGCGGTGAGGCCAACACCGACAAAAAGCAAAATTCAAAGAGTAGAATAGTATATAATTTTTTACAAAATAATACATCCATATGGTGAAGATACCACCCCGAATACCTCCTACTGCATGGATGTTACATTCAATACAACGTCAAACTCCATCGCGGTGGAGGACTCACCCACCATATCATGAACAGCGCCTAGATTACCGAGTTTATGGGTACGCAAGGAACCACGGAAGGAAACCCACATCCCTCAGCCACGTGGTTCAGCACAACGTGGGTGTAAGCACACGAAAAATGAGACCTATAACTTAAAACGAGCGTGACTTTTGCGCCCGTTGTCTGTTCGGGGCATACTTTTTTTTTCTAGAAAGCTTGCTACGAGGCCAACACCGACAAAAAGCAAAATTCAAAGTGTAGAATAGTATATAATTTTTTACAAACTAAATACTTCCCTATGGTTAAGATACTACCCTGAATACCTCGTACTGCCAGCATGTTACATTCAATACAGCGTCAAATTCCATCGTGGTGGAGGACTCGCCCACCGTATCATGAATCGCGCCTAGACTACCAAGTTTACGGGTATACAAGGAACCATGGAAGGTAACCCAAATCCCTCGGCCACGTGGTTCAGCACACCGTGGGTGTAAGCACATGAAAAATGAGACCTATAACCTAAAACAAGCATAACTTTTACATCTGTTGTCCGATCGGGTCATACTTTTTTTTTCTAGAATGCTTGCGGCGAGGCCAACACCGACAAAAAGTGAAATTCAATGTGTCGAATAGTATATAATTTTTTACAAAATAATACTTCCCTATGGTGAAGATACCACCCCGAATACCTCCTACTGCCAGCATGTTACATTCATACAACGTCGAACTCCATCGTGGTGGAGGACTCGCCCACCGTATCATGAACCACGCCTAGACTACCGAGTTTATGGAATGCAAGGAACCATGGAAGGTAACCCACATCCCTCGGCCACGCGGTTCAGCACACCATGGGTGTAACCACATGAAAATGAGACCTATATCCTAAAATGAGCGTAACTTTTGCGTCCGTTGTCCGTTCAGGGCATAATTTTTTTCTAGAAAGCTTGCGGCGAGGCCAACACTGGTAAAAAAGCGAAATCCAAAGTGTAGAATTGTATATAATTTTTTACAAATAAATACTTCCCTATGATTAAGATACTGTCCTGAATACCTCCTACTTCCAGCATGTTATATTTAATACAACGTCGAACTCCATCATGGTGGAGGACCGCCCACCTATCGGAACCGCGCCCAG
>MU847650.1:0-49819 GCA_032690845.1 Eleusine coracana subsp. coracana
TTTAGGATATAGGTCTCATTTTTCATGAGCTTACCCCCTGGTGTGTGCTGAACCGCATGGCCGAGGGATGTGGGTACCTTCAATGGTTCTTTGTATATCCGTAATCTCGGTAGTCTAGGCACGGCTCATGATACGGTGGGTGAGTCCTCCACACGATGGAGTTTGACATTGTATTGAATATAACATGCTAGCAGTAGGAGGTACTTCCGGGCGTATCTCACCACAGGGAAGTATTATTTGAAAAAAATTATATACTATTCTACTCTTTGAATTTCACTTTTTGATAGTGTTGGCCTCGCCGCAAGCTTCCTAGAAAAAAAAGTATCCCCTAACAGACGGACAGAAAAGTTACGCTCGTTTTAGGTTATAGGTCTCATTTTTCATGTGCTTACACCCACGATGTGCTGAACCGCGTGGCCGAGGGATGTGGTTACGTTCCATGGTTCCTTGTGTACCCATAAACTCGGTAGTTTAGGCGCCGTCCATGATATGGTGGGCGAGTCTCCACAGCGATGGAGTTCGACGCTGTATTGAATGTAACATGCTAGCAGTAGGAGTCTCAGGTTGTATCTCAACCATAGGAATGTATTTATTTTTGTAAAGATTATATACTATTCTACTCTTTGAATTTCGCTTTTGGTCGGTGGTGGCCTTGCCACAAGCTTTCTAGAAAAAAGTATGCCCCTACCGACAACAGACGCAAAGTTACACTCGTTTAGGTTATAGGTCTCATTTTTCATGTGCTTATACCCGCGGTGTGCTGAACCACATGGCCGAGGGGGATGTGGGTTACCTTCCATGGTTCCTTGTGTACCCATAAACTCGTAGTCTAGGCGCGGTTCGTGATACGGTAGGGCGCAGTCCTCCACCACGACGGGTTCGTTGCTGTATTGAATGTAACATGCTGGCAGTAGGAGGTACTCGGGGCGGTATCTTAACTATAGGGAATATTTATTTTGAAAAAAATTATATACTAAGTCTACTCTTTTGAATTCTCCTTTTGTCGGTGTGTTGCCTCGCCGCAAGCTTTCTAGAAAAAAAAAAGTATGCCCGATCAGACAACGGATGCAAAAGTTATGCTCGTTTTAGGTTATAGGTCTCATTTTTCATGGCTTACACCACGATGTGCTGAACCGCGTGGCCGAGGGATGCGGCTTACCTCCATGGTTCCTTGCGTACCCATAAACTCGGTAGTCTAGGCGCAGTTCATGATACGGTGGGCGTAGCCCTCCACCACGATGGAGTTCGACGCTGCGATTGAATGTAACAATGCTGGTAGTAGGAGGTATCTGGGTGGTAGTTAACCATAGGAAAGTATTTATTTTGAAAAAAAATTATATACTATTCTACTCTTTGAATTTCGCTTTTGTCAGGTGTTGGCCTTGCCGCAAGCTTTCTAGAAAAAAAAAGTATGCTCCCGATCGGACAACGGATGCCAAAAGTTATGCTAGTTTTAGGATATAGGTCTCATTTTTCATGAGCTTACACCCATGGTGTGCTGAACCGCATGGCCGAGGGATGTGGGTTACCTTCAATGGTTCTTTGTATATCCGTAAACTCGGTAGTCCTAGGCACGGCTCATGATACGGTGGGTGAGTCCTCCACAACGATGGAGTTTGACATTGTATTGAAATATAACATGCTAGCAGTAGAGGTACTCCGGGCGGTATCTCAACCACAGGGAAAGTATTTATTTCGAAAAAAATTATAGACTATTCTACTCTTGAATTTCGCTTTTGTCGGCATTGGCCCTCGCCGCAAGATTTCTAGAAAAAATAATTATGCCCCGATCGACACCGGATGCAAAAAGTTATGCTCATTTTAGGATATAGGTCTCATTTTTCATGAGCTTACACCCATGGTGTGCTGAACCGTATGGCCGAGGGATGTGGGTTACCTTCCATGGTTCTTTGTATATCCGTAAACTCGGTAGTCTAGGCGCGGTTCAGGGATACTGGTGGGCGAGTCCTCCACAGCGATGGAGTTTGACGTTATATTGAATGTAACATGCTAGCAGTAGGAGGTACTCCGGCGGTATCTCAACCACAGGGAAGTATTTATTGTTTGTAAATTATATACTATTCTACTCTTTGAATTTCGCTTTCTGTCGGTGTTGGCCTCATCGCAAGCTTTCTAGAAAAAACTGTATGCCCCTAATAGACAACGGACGCAAAAGTTACGCTCATTTTAGGTTATAGGTCTCATTTTTCATGTGCTTACACACCACGATGTGCTGAACCGCGTGGCCGAGGGATGTGGGTTACCTTCCATGGTTCCTTGTGTACCCATAAACTCGGTAGTTTAGGCGCAGTTCATGATATGGTGGGCGAGTCCTCCACAGCGATGGAGTTCGACGCTGTATTGATGTAACATGCTAGCAGTAGGAGGTACTAAGGGCTGTATCTCAACCATAGGGATGTATTTATTTTTGTAAAATTATATACTATTCTACTCTTTGAATTTCGCTTTTTGTCGGTGTTGGCCTTGCCACAACCTTTCTAGAAAAAAGGTTTGCCCCTAACAGACAACAGACGTAAAAGTTACACTCGTTTAGGTTATAGGTCTCATTTTTCATGTGCTTATACCCGCGGTGTGCTGTACCGCGAGGCCGAGGGATGTGCTTACCTTCCATGGTTCCTTGTGTACCCATAAAATCGGTAGTCTAGGCGCGGTTCATGATACGGTAGGCAAGTCCTCCACCACGACGGAGTTTGTTGCTGTATTGAATGTAACATGCTAGCAGTAGGAGGTACTCCAGAAGGTATCTCAACCACAGGGAAGTATTTATTTTGAAAAAAATTATATACTATTCTACTCTTTGAATTTCTCTTTTTGATAGTGTTGGCCTCGCCGCAAGCTTCCTTGAAAAAAAAGTATGCCCCGATCGGACACCGGATGCAAAAGTTATGCTCGTTTTAGGTTATAGGTCTCATTTTTCATGTGCTTACACCCACGGTGTGCTGAACCGCGTGGCCGAGGGATGCGGGTTACCTTGCATGGTTCCTTGTGTACCCATAAACTCGGTAGTCTAGGTGCAGTTCATAATACGGTGGGCGAGCCCTCCACCACGATGGAGTTCGACGCTGTATTGAATGTAACATGCTGGCAGTAGGAGGTATTCGGGGCGGTATCTTAACCATAGGAAGTATTTATTTGAAAAAAATTATATACTATTCTACTCTTTGAATTTCACTTTTTGTCAGTGTTGGCCTCGCCGCAAGATTTCTAGAAAAAAAAAGTATGCCCAATCGGACAACGGATGCAAAAGTTATGCTAGATTTAGGTTATAGGTCTCATTTTTCATGAGCTTACACCCATGGTGTGCTGAACCGCATGGCCGAGGGATGTGGGTTACCTTCCATGGTTCTTTGTATATACGTAAACTCGGTCGTCTAGGCGCGGTTCATGATACGGTGGGCGAGTCCTCCACAGCGATGGAGTTTGACATTGTATGAATGTAACATGCTAGCAGTAGGAGGTACTCCGGGCGGTATCTCAACCACAAGGAAGTATTTAATTTTTGTAAAATTATATACTATTCTACTTTTGAATTTCGCTTTCTGTCGGTGTTGGCCTCACCGCAAGCTTTCTAGAAAAAAAAGTATGCCCCTAACAGACAACGAAGGCAAAAGTTATGCTCGTTTTAGGTTATAGGTCTCATTTTTTATGTGCTTACACCCACGATGTGCTGAACCGTGTGGCCGAGGGATGTGGGTTACCTTCCATGGTTCCTTGTGTACCCATAAACTCGGTAGTTTAGGCGCAGTTCATGATATGGTGGGCGAGTCCTCCACAGCGATGGAGTTCGACGCTGTATTGAATGTAACATGCTAGCAGTAGGAGGTACTCAGGGCTGTATCTCAACCATAGGGATGTATTTATTTTTTGTAAAATTATATACTATTCTGCTCTTTGAATTTCGCTTTTTGTCGGTGTTGGCCTTGCCGCAAGCTTTCTAGAAAAAAGGTATGCCCCTAACAGACAACAGCCACAAAAGCTACACTCGTTTTAGGTTATAGGTCTCATTTTTCATGTTCTTATACCCGCGGTGTGCTGAACCGCGTGGCCGAGGGATGTGGGTTAGCTTCCATGGTTCCTTGTGTACCCATAAAATCGGTAGTCTAGGCACGGTTCATGATACGGTAGGAGAGTCCTCCACCACGACGAACTTTGTTGTTGTATTGAATGTAACATGCTGGCAGTAGGAGGTATTCGGGGTGGTATCATAACTATAGGGAAGTATTTATTTTGAAAAAAATTATATACTATTCTACTCTTTGAATTTCTCTTTTTGTCGGTGTTGGCCTCGCTGCAAGCTTTCTAGAAAAAAAAGTATGCCCCGATCGGACAACGGATGCAAAAGTTATGCTCGTTTTAGGTTATAGGTCTCATTTTTCATGTGCTTACACCCACGGTGTGCTGAACCGCGTGGCCGAGGGATGCGGGTTACCTTCCATGGTTCCTTGCGTACCCATAAACTCGGTAGTCTAGGCGTAGTTCATGATACGGTGGGCGAGCCCTCCACCACGATGGAGTTCGACGCTGCATTGAATGTAACATGCTGGCAGTAGGAGGTATTCGGGGCGGTATCTTAACCATAGGAAAGTATTTATTTTGAAAAAAATTATATACTATTCTACTCATTGAATTTCGCTTTTTGTCGGTGTTGGCCTCGCCGCAAGATTTCTAGAAAAAAAAAGTATGCCCCGATCGGACAACGGATCCAAAAGTTATGCTAGTTTTAGGTTATAGGTCTCATTTTTCATGAGCTTACACCCATGGTGTGCTGAACCGCGTGGCCAAGGGATGTGGGTTACCTTCCATGGTTCTTTGTATATACGTAAACTCGGTCGTCTAGGCACGGTTCATGATACGGTGGGCGAGTCCTCCACAGCGATGGAGTTTGACATTGTATTGAATGTAACATGCTAGCAGTAGGAGGTACTCCGGGCGGTATCTCAACCACAGGAAGTATTTATTTTTTGTAAAATTATATACTATTCTACTCTTTGAATTTCGCTTTCTGTGGGTGTTGGCCTCACTGCAAGCTTTCTAGAAAAAAAAGTATGCCCCTAACAGACAACGGACGCAAAAGTTATGCTCATTTTAGGTTATAGGTCTCATTTTTCATGTGCTTACACCCACGATGTGCTGAACCGCGTGGCCGAGGGATGTGGGTTACCTTCCATGGTTCCTTGTGTACCCATAAACTCGGTAGTTTAGGCGCAGTTCATGATATGGTGGGCGAGTCCTCCACAGCGATGGAGTTCGACGCTGTATTGAATGTAACATGCTAGCAGTAGGAGGTACTAAGGGCTGTATCTCAACCATAGGGATGTATTTATTTTTTGTAAAATTATATACTATTCTACTCTTTGAATTTCGCTTTTTGTCGTTGTTGGCCTTGCCACAACCTTTCTAGAAAAAAGGTTTGCCCCTAACAGACAACAGACGTAAAAGTTACACTCGTTTTAGGTTATAGGTCTCATTTTTCATGTGCTTATACCCGCGGTGTGCTGTACCGCGAGGCCGAGGGATGTGGCTTACCTTCCATGGTTCCTTGTGTACCCATAAAATCGGTAGTCTAGGCGCGGTTCATGATACGGTAGGCAACTCCTCCACCACGACGGAGTTTGTTGCTGTATTGAATGTAACATGCTAGCAGTAGGAGGTACTCCAGAAGGTATCTCAACCACAGGGAAGTATTTATTTTGAAAAAAATTATATACTATTCTACTCTTTGAATTTCTCTTTTTGATAGTGTTGGCCTCGCCGCATTCTTCCTTGAAAAAAAAGTATGCCCCGATCGGACACCGGATGCAAAAGTTACACTCGTTTTAGGTTATAGGTCTCATTTTTCATGTGCTTACACCCATGATGTGCTGAACCGCGTGGCCGAGGGATGTAGGTTGCCTTCCATGGTTCCTTGTGTACCCATAAACTCGGTAGTTTAGGCGTAGTTCATGATATGCTGGGCGAGTCCTCCACAGCGATGGAGTTCGACGCTGTATTGAATGTAACATGCTAGTAGTAGGAGGTACTCCGGGCGGTATCTCAACCACAGGAAAGTATTTATTTTTTGTAAAATTATATACTATTCTACTCTTTGAATTTCGCTTTTTGTCGGTGTTGGCCTTGCCGCAAGCTTTCTAGAAAAAAGGTATGCCCCTAACAGACAACAGACGCAAAAGTTACACTCTTTTTAGGTTATAGGTCTCATTTTTCATGTGCTTATACCCACGGTGTGCTGAACCGCGTGGCCGAGGGATGTGGGTTACCTTCCATGGTTCCTTGTGTACCCATAAAATCGGTAGTCTAGGCACGGTTCATGATACGGTAGAGAGTCCTCCACCACGACGAACTTTGTTGTTGTATTGAATGTAACATGCTGGCAGTAGGAGGTATTCGGGGTGGTATCATAACTATAGGGAAGTATTTATTTTGAAAAAAATTATATACTATTCTACTCTTTGAATTTCTCTTTTTGTCGGTGTTGGCCTCGCCGCAAGCTTTCTAGAAAAAAAAAGTATGCCCCGATCGGACAACGGATGCAAAAGTTATGCTCGTTTTAGGTTATAGGTCTCATTTTTCATGTGCTTACACTCACGGTGTGCTGAACCGCGTGGCCGAGGGATGCGGGTTACCTTCCATGGTTCCTTGCGTACCCATAAACTCGGTAGTCTAGGCGTAGTTCATCATACGGTGGGCGAGCCCTCCACCACGATGGAGTTCGACGCTGCATTGAATGTAACATGCTGGCAGTAGGAGGTATTCGGGGCGGTATCTTAACCATAGGAAAGTATTTAATTTGAAAAAAATTATATACTATTCTACTCATTGAATTTTGCTTTTTGTCGGTGTTGGCCTCGCCGCAAGATTTCTAGAAAAAAAAGTATGCCCCGATCGGACAACGGATCCAAAAGTTATGCTAGTTTTAGCTTATAGGTCTCATTTTTCATGAGCTTACACCCATGGTGTGCTGAACCGCGTGGCCGAGGGATGTGGGTTACCTTCCATGGTTCTTTGTATATACGTAAACTCGGTCGTCTAGGCACGGTTCATGATACGGTGGGCGAGTCCTCCACAACGATGGAGTTTGACATTGTATTGATTGTAACATGGCTAGCAGTAGGAGGTACTCCAGGCGGTATCTCAACCACAGGGAAGTATTTATTTTTTGTAAAATTATATACTATTCTACTCTTTGAATTTTGCTTTCTGCCGGTGTTGGCCTCATCGCAAGCTTTCTAGAAAAAAAAGTATGCCCCTAACAGACAACAACAACAACAACAACAACAAAGCCTTTTTATCCCAAGCAAGTTGGGGTAGGCTAGAGATGAAACCCATGGGAACCCAAAAAAAGAAGAGACAAAAAAAAAATCACGGTTCCGGCACGTCTATTGCTAGTCTCCAAGCACTCCTATCCATAGCTAGCTCCTTAGGGATATCCCACGCCTTCAGGTCTCTCTTAACCGACTCGTCCCAAGTCAAGTTAGGTCGGCCTCTACCTCTCTTAACATTAGCATCTCTCTTTAGAACCCCACTACATATCGGCGCCTCCGGAGGTCTCCGTTGGACATGTCCGAACCATCTCAACCGATGTTGAACCAATTTCTCCTCGATAGGTGCCACTCCTATCCTGTCCCGGATATCTTCATTCCGTATTCGGTCTCTTCTTGTATGCCCGCAAAACCAACACAACATACGCATCTCTGCTACACTTAGTTGTTGAACATGTCGTCTTTTTGTAGGCCAGCACTCAGCACCGTATAACATCGCCGAACGAATTGCCGTCCTATAGAATTTACCTTTTAGCTTTTGTGGCACCCTCTTGTCGCATAAGACGCCGGATGCTTGACGCCATTTCAACCAGCCGGCTGAAATTCTATGCCTAACATCTTCATCGATGTCACCGTCCTTTTGCAACATCGATCCTAAATAACGAAATGTATCCTTCTTGGCCACCAATTGTCCATCAAGGCTAACGTCTCCATCCTCATGTCTAGTCACGCTAAACTCGCACATCATATACTCGGTCTTGGCCCTACTAAGTCTGAAACCCTTGCACTCTAATGTGTGCCTCCACAGCTCCAACTTCCTATTAACCCCATCCCTACTCTCGTCAACTAACACCACATCATCAGCAAAGAGCATACACCAAGGGACATCACTCTGTATTTCTCGTGTGACCTCGTCCATCACTAAAGCAAATAAATAAGGGCTCAATGCTGATCCTTGGTGTAGTCCTATTTTAATCGGAAAGTCATTGGTATCGCCATCACATGTCCGAACACACGTCCTCGCGTCCCTGTACATATCCTTGATGAGGGTAATATACTTAGTTGGGACTTTGTGCTTCTCCAAGGCCCACCACATGACACTTCTTGGCACTTTGTCATATGCCTTCTCGAGGTCAATAAAGACCATGTGTAAGTCCTTCTTTTGCTCCCGATATCTCTCCATCAATTGTCGCATTAAGAAAATCGCCTCCATGGTTGATCTTCCAGGCATGAACCCAAACTGGTTTTGCGTCACACTTGTCACTCTTCTTAGGCGATGCTCGATGATTCTCTCCCAGAGCTTCATCGTATGGCTCATCAACTTAATCCCATGATAGTTAGTACAACTTTGAACATCTCTCTTGTTCTTGAAGATCGGTACTACTATACTCCTCCTCCATTCTTCCGGCATCTTGTTTGACCGAAAGATGAGGTTAAAAAGCTTAGTAACCATACTATGGCTCTGGCACCTAAGCATCTCCATACTTCGATGGGGATACCATCAGGGCCCATCGCTTTACCACTCTTCATCCTCTTCAAAGCTTCCTCTATCTCTGTCTCCTGAATTCTCCTCACAAAGCGTCTGTTGTTATCATCAAATGAGTCATCCAACTCAAGTATAGGACCTTCCTCCTCTCCGTTAAACAACTTATCAAAGTACTCTCGCCATCTGTCCTTGATCTCCTCATCTCTCACCAGGAGTCGGTCTACCCCATCCTTGATACATTTGATTTGGTTGATGTCCCTCGTCTTCCGCTCACGGATCCTAGCCATCCGATAGATGTCCTTCTCTCCTTCCTTCGTGCCTAGTCACTGATAAAGGTTATCATATGCCTGACCCTTTTCTACACTCACTGCTCGTTTTGCAGCCCTCTTGGCTATTTTATAGCCTTTTATGTTGGTTGCACTCTTGTCAAGATGTAGGCGCTTGAAACACTCCTTCTTCTCCTTGATAGCCCTTTGCACCTCATCATTCCACCACCAGGTGTCTTTTGCTTCTTGTTTGCCTCCTCTACTCACGCCAAACACTTCTGAAGCTACCTTCCAAACACATGTTGCCATTTTTAGCCACATGTCATATGGTCCTTCTCCTTCCTCCCAGGGTCCCTCTCCTAGCATCCTCTCCTTAAAAGTTTGCGCCAGCTCCCCTCTAAACTTCCACCACTTCGTTCTCGCGGTCTTGGTACGTTTGTCCCTGTATACCCGTACCCGAAAACGAAAATCCGCCACCACAAGCTTATGTTGAGTGACGACACACTCCCCAGGTATCACCCTACAGTCCAAGCAAGCACGCCTGTCCTCCCTCCTGGCAAGGATAAAGTTGATTTGGCTCGAGTGTTGTGCACTTCTAAAGGTCACTAGATGGGATTCCCTCTTCCTAAATATGGTATTCGCTACCAACAAGTCATAAGCTAGCGCCCAATTAAATATATCCTCCCCCTCCTGATTCCTACTACCATACCCGAACCCCCCATGGACCCGCTCGAACCCTACATTAGACGTCCCCACATGGCCGTTAAGGTCTCCTCCTGTGAAAAGCTTCTCACTGATAGGAATGCCACTAACCATGCTATCTAAATCTTCCCAAAACTGATTCTTGATGCTCTCATTAAGACCTACCTGAGGGGCATATGCACTGATCACCTTTAAAGCCGAATCTCCAACTATCAGCCGAACAAGGATAATCCGGTCCCCGTGCCTCCTAACATCTACGACCCCATCCTTAAGGCTCCTGTCGATCAAGATGCCTACACCATTTCTACCCAATGTTGTACCCGTGTACCAAAGCTTGTAGCCCGTATTCTCCACCTCCTTCGCCTTCTGGCCCTTCCATTTAGTCTCTTGAACGCATAGGATATTTACACGCCTCCTAGTTGCCACATCGACTAGCTCTCATAACTTGCCTGTTAGGGACCCTACGTTCCAACTCCCTAGACGAATCCTAGTTGGCTCGGCTAACTTTCTTACCCTTCGCACCCGTCGAGGAAAGTGCGAAGACCCTTGCTCATTTTTCACCACACCCGGGCGTAGATGTAGCGCGCCACTAAGGTTGCGACGACCCGACCCTTGCTCACTATTCATCGTACCCAGGTCACGATACGACGCGCCACTAAGGTTGTGACGACCCGGCCCTTGCCCATTTGACACCACACCCGGGTTCCGATGTAGCGCGTCGCTAAGAGGGTTACGCCCCAACGAATTTCTTATGGGTTTCATATCCATTTGAGTGGCTGGGTTTTTGACGTTGGTTTGCCAAACCTAACACAACCCTCCTCCTTTACCCAGGCTTGGGACTGGCTATATTGAGACTCAACATAGGCGGAGTTTATGCCCCTAACAGACAACGAACGCAAAACTTACGCTCGTTTTAGGTTATAGGTCTCATTTTTCATGTGCTTACACCCATGATATGCTGAACCGCGTGGCCGAGGAATGTGGGTTACCTTCCATGGTTCCTTGTGTACCCATAAACTCGGTAGTTTAGGCGCAGTTCATGATATGGTGGGCGAGTCCTCCACAGCGATGGAGTTCGACGCTGTATTGAATGTAACATGCTAGCAGTAGGAGATACTCAGGGCGTTATCTCAACCATAGGGATGTATTTATTTTTTGTAAAATTATATACTATTCTACTCTTTGAATTTCGCTTTTTGTCAGTGTTGGCCTTGCCGCAAGCTTTTTAGAAAAAAAAAGTATGCCCCGATCGGACAACGGATGCAAAAGTTATGCTCGTTTTAGGTTATAGGTCTCATTTTTCATGTGCTTACACCCACGGTGTGCTGAACCGCGTGGCCGAGGGATGTGGGTTACCTTCCATGGTTCCTTGTGTACCCATAAATTCGGTAGTCTAAGCGCAGTTCATGATATGGTGGCCGAGCCCTCCACCAGGATGGAGTTCGACGCTGCATTGAATGTAACATGCTGGCAGTAGGAGGTATTCGGGACGGTATCTTAACCATAGGAAAGTATTTATTTTGAAAAAAATTGTATACTATTCTACTCTTTGAATTTCTCTTTTTGTCGGTGTTGGCCTCGCCGCAAGCTTTCTAAAAAAAAAAGTATGCCCCGATCGGACAACGGATGCAAAAGTTATGCTCGTTTTAGGTTATAGGTCTAATTTTTCATGTGCTTACACCCACGGTGTGCTGAACCGCGTGGCCGAGGGATGCGGGTTACCTTCCATGGTTCCTTGCGTACCCATAAACTCGGTAGTCTAGGCGCAGTTCATGATACGGTGGGCGAGCCCTCCACCACGATGGAGTTCGACGCTGCATTGAATGTAACATGCTGGCAGTAGGAGGTATTCGGGGCGGTATCTTAACCATAGGAAAGTATTTATTTTGAAAAAAATTATATACTATTCTACTCATTGAATTTTGCTTTTTGTCGGTGTTGGTCTCGCCGCAAGCTTTCTAGAAAAAAAAGTATGCCCCGATCGGACACCGGATGCAAAAGTTATGCTAGTTTTAGGTTATAGGTCTCATTTTTCATGAGCTTACACCCATGGTGTGCTGAACCGCGTGGCCGAGGGATGTGGGTTACCTTCCATGGTTCTTTGTATATACGTAAACTCGGTCGTCTAGGCACGGTTCATGATACGGTGGGCGAGTCCTCCACAGCGATGGAGTTTGACATTGTATTGAATGTAACATGCTAGCAGTAGGAGGTACTCCGGGCGGTATCTCAACCACAGGAAAGTATTTATTTTTTGTAAAATTATATACTATTCTACTCTTTGAATTTTGCTTTCTATCGGTGTTGGCCTCACCGCAAGCTTTTAGAAAAAAAAGTATGCCCCTAACAGACAACGGACGCAAAACTTACACTCGTTTTAGGTTATAGGTCTCATTTTTCATGTGCTTACACCCATAATGTGCTGAACTACATGGCCGAGGGATGTGGGTTACCTTCCATGGTTCCTTGTGTACCCATAAACTCGGTAGTTTAGGCGCAGTTCATGATATGGTGGGCGAGTCCTCCACAGCGATGGAGTTCGACGCTGTATTGAATGTAACATGCTAGCAGTAGGAGATACTCAGGGCGGTATCTCAACCATAGGGATGTATTTATTTTTTGTAAAATTATATACTATTCTACTCTTTGAATTTCTCTTTTTGTCAGTGTTGGCCTTGCCGCAAGCTTTTTAGAAAAAAAAAGTATGCCCCGATCGGACAACGGATGCAAAAGTTATGCTCGTTTTAGGTTATAGGTCTCATTTTTCATGTGCTTACACCCACGGTGTGCTGAACCGCGTGGCCGAGGGATGTGGGTTACCTTCCATGGTTCCTTGCGTACCCGTAAACTCGGTAGTCTAGGCGCAGTTCATGATACGGTGGGCGAGCCCTCCACCACGATGGAGTTCGACGCTGCATTGAATGTAACATGCTGGCAGTAGGAGGTATTCGGGGCGGTATCTTAACCATAGGAAAGTATTTATTTTGAAAGAAATTATATACTATTCTACTCACTGAATTTCTCTTTTTGTCGGTGTTGGCCTCACCTCAAGATTTCTAGAAAAAATAGTGTGCCCCAATCGGACAACGGATGCAAAAGTTATGCTAGTTTTAGGTTATAGGTCTCATTTTTCATGAGCTTACACCCATGGTGTGCTGAACCGCGTGGCCGAGGGATGTGGGTTACCTTCCATGGTTCTTTGTATATACGTAAACTCGGTCGTCTAGGCACGGTTCATGATACGGTGGGCGAGTCCTCCACAGCGATGGAGTTTGACATTGTATTGAATGTAACATGCTAGCAGTAGGAG
Source organism: Eleusine coracana subsp. coracana (assembly GCA_032690845.1). Lineage (NCBI taxonomy): Eukaryota > Viridiplantae > Streptophyta > Magnoliopsida > Poales > Poaceae > Eleusine > Eleusine coracana. The sequence goes on from MU847650.1 coordinate 13,045, forward strand.
GTACTCCGGGCGGTATCTCAACCACAGGAAAGTATTTATTTTTTGTAAAATTATATACTATTCTACTCTTTGAATTTTGCTTTCTGTCGGTGTTGGCCTCACCGCAAGCTTTCTAGAAAAAAAAGTATGCCCCTAACAGACAACGGACGCAAAAGTTACACTCGTTTTAGGTTATTGGTCTCATTTTTCATGTGCTTACACCCATGATGTGCTGAACTGCGTGGCCGAGGGATGTGGGTTACCTTCCATGGTTCCTTGTGTACCCATAAACTCGGTAGTTTAGGCGCAGTTCATGATATGGTGGGCGAGTCCTCCACAGCGATGGAGTTCGACGCTGTATTGAATGTAACATGCTAGCAGTAGGAGATACTCAGGGCGGTATCTCAACCATAGGGATGTATTTATTTTTTGTAAAATTATATACTATTCTACTCTTTGAATTTCTCTTTTTGTCAGTGTTGGCCTCGCCGCAAGCTTTTTAGAAAAAAAAAGTATGCCCCGATCGGACAACGGATGCAAAAGTTATGCTCGTTTTAGGTTATAGGTCTCATTTTTCATGTGCTTACACCCACGGTGTGCTGAACCGCGTGGCCGAGGGATGTGGGTTACCTTCCATGGTTCCTTGTGTACCCATAAATTCGGTAGTCTAGGCGCAGTTCATGATATGGTGGCCGAGCCCTCCACCACGATGGAGTTCGACGCTGCATTGAATGTAACATGCTGGCAGTAGGAGGTATTCGGGGCGGTATCTTAACCATAGGAAAGTATTTATTTTGAAAAAAATTATATACTATTCTACTCTTTGAATTTCTCTTTTTGTCGGTGTTGGCCTCACCTCAAGATTTCTAGAAAAAAAAGTATGCCCCAATTGGACAACGGATGTAAAAGTTATGCTAGTTTTAGGTTATAGGTCTCATTTTTCATGAGCTTACACCCATGGTGTGCTGAACCGCGTGGCCGAGGGATGTGGGTTACCTTCCATGGTTCTTTGTATATACGTAAACTCGGTCGTCTAGGCACGGTTCATGATACGGTGGGCGAGTCCTCCACAGCGATGGAGTTTGACATTGTATTGAATGTAACATGCTAGCTGTAGGAGGTACTCCGGGCGGTATCTCAACCACAGGAAAGTATTTATTTTTTGTAAAATTATATACAATTCTACTCTTTGAATTTTGCTTTCTGTCGGTGTTGGCCTCACCGCAAGCTTTCTAGAAAAAAAAGTATGCCCCTAACAGACAACGGACGCAAAAGTTACACTCGTTTTAGGTTATAGGTCTCATTTTTCATGTGCTTACACCCACGATGTGCTGAACCGTGTGGCCGAGGGATGTGGGTTACCTTCCATGGTTCCTTGTGTACCCACAAACTCGGTAGTTTAGGCGCAGTTCATGATATGGTGGGCGAGTCCTCCACAGCGATGGAGTTCAACGCTGTATTGAATGTAACATGCTAGCAGTAGGAGGTACTGAGCGCTGTATCTCAACCATAGGGATGTATTTATCTTTTGTAAAATTATATACTATTCTACTCTTTGAATTTCGCTTTTTGTCGGTGTTGGCCTTGCCGCAAGCTTTCTAGAAAAAAGGTATGCCCGTAACAGACAACAGACGCAAAAGTTACACTCATTTTAGGTTATAGGTCTCATTTTTCATGTGCTTACACCCACGGTGTGCTGAACCGCGTGGCCTGAGGGATGTGGGTTACCTTCCATGGTTCCTTGTATATCCCATAAACTCGGTTAGTCTAGAGCGCAGTCATGATATGGTGGGCGAGTCCTCCACAACGATGGAGTTTGACATTGTATTGAATGTAACATGCTAGCAGTAGGAGGTACTCCGGGCGGTATCTCAACCATAGGGAAGTATTTATTTTGAAAAAATTATATACTATTCTACTCTTTGAATTTCATCTTTTTGTACAGTGTTGGCCTCGCCGCAAGCTTTCTAGAAAAAAAAAGTATGCCCCGATCAGACAACGGATGCAAAAGTTATGCTCGTTTTAGGTTATAGGTCTCATTTTTCATGTGCTTACACCCACGGTGTGCTGAACCACGTGGCCGAGGGATGCGGGTTACCTTCCATGGTTCCTTGTGTACCCATAAACTCGGTAGTCTAGGCGCAGTTCATGATACGGTGGGCGAGCCCTCCACCACGATGGAGTTCGACGCTGTATTGAATATAACATGCTGGCAGTAGGAGGTATTCGGGGCGGTATCTTAACCATAGGAAAGTATTTATTTTGAAAAAAATTGTATACTATTCTACTCTTTGAATTTTGCTTTTTGTCGGCGTTGGCCTCGCCGCAAGATTTCTAGAAAAAAAAGTATGCCCCAATCGGACAACGGATGCAAAAGTTATGCTAGTTTTAGGTTATAGGTCTCATTTTTCATGAGCTTACACCCATGGTGTTCTGAACCGGATGGCCGAGGGATGTGGGTTACCTTCCATGGTTCTTTGTATATACGTAAACTCGGTCGTCTAGGCGCGGTTCATGATACGGTGGGTGAGTCCTATACAGCGATGGAGTTTGACATTCTATTGAATGTAACATGCTAGCAGTAGGAGGTACTCCGGGCGGTATCTCAAGCACAGGAAAGTATTTATTTTTTGTAAAATTATATACTATTCTACTCTTTGAATTTTGCTTTCTGTCGGTGTTGGCCTCACCGCAAGCTTTCTAGAAAAAAAAGTATGCCCCTAACAGACAACGGACGCAAAAGTTACGCTCGTTTTAGGTTATAGGTCTCATTTTTCATGTGCTTACACCCACGATGTGCTGAACCGCGTGGCCGAGGGATGTAGGTTACCTTCCATGGTTCCTTGTGTACCCATAAACTCGGTAGTTTAGGCGCAGTTCAATTATATGGTGGGCGAGTCCTCCACAGCGATGGAGTTCGACGCTGTATTGAATGTAACAAGCTAGCAGTAGGAGGTACTCAGGGTGGTATCTCAACGATAGGGATGTAGTTATTTTTTTTTTAAATTATATACTATTCTACTCTTTGAATTTCGCTTTTCGTTGGTGTTGGCCTTGCCACAAGCTTTCTAGAAAAAAGGTATGCCCCAAACAGACAACAGACTCAAAAGTTACACTCGTTTTAGGTTATAGGTCTCATTTTTCATGTGCTTATACCCGCGGTGTGCTGAACCGCGTGGCCGAGGGATGTGGGTTACCTTCCATGTTTCCTTGTGTACCCATAAAATTGGTAGTCTAGGCGCGGTTCATGATACGGTAGGCGAGTCCTCCACCACAACTGAGTTCGTTGCTGTATTGAATGTAACATGCTGGCAGTAGGACGTATTCGGGGCAGTATCTTATCTATAGGGAAGTATTTATTTTGAAAAAAAATATATACAATTCTACTCTTTGAATTTCTCTTTTTGTTAGTGTTGGCCTTGCCGCAAGCTTTCTAGAAAAAAAAAGTATGCCCCGATCGGACACCCGATGCAAAAGTTATGCTCGTTTTAGGTTATAGGTCTCGTTTTTCATGTGCTTACACCCACGGTGTGCTGACCCACGTGGCCGAGGGATGCGGGTTATCTTCCATGGTTTCTTGTGTACCCATAAACTCGGTAGTCTAGGTGCAGTTCATGATACGGTGGGCGAGCCCTCCACCACGAAGGAGTTCGACGCTGTATTGAATGTAACATGCTGGCAGTAGGAGGTATTCGGGGCGGTATCTTAACCATAGGAAAGTATTTATTTTAAAAAAAATTATATACTATTCTACTCTTAGAATTTCGCTTTTTGTCGGCGTTGGCCTCGCCGCAAGATTTCTAGAAAAAAAAGTATGCCCCGATCGGACAACGGATCCAAAAGTTATGCTAGTTTTAGGTTATAGGTCTCATTTTTCATGAGCTTACACCCATGGTGTGCTGAACCGCATGGCCGAGGGATGTGGGTTACCTTCCATGGTTCTTTGTATATACGTAAACTCGGTCGTCTAGGCGCTGTTCATGATACGGTGGGCGAGTCCTCCACAGCGATGGAGTTTGACGTTATATTGAATGTAACATGCTAGCTGTAGGAGGTACTCTGGGCGGTATCTCAACCACAGGGAAATATTTATTTTTTGTAAAATTATATACTATTCTACTCTTTGAATTTCACTTTCTGTCGGTGTTGGCCTCACCGCAAGCTTTCTAGAAAAAAAAGTATGCCCCTAACAGACAACGGACGCAACAGTTATGCTCGTTTTAGGTTATAGGTCTCATTTTTCATGTGCTTACACCCACGATGTGCTGAACCGTGTGGCCGAGGGATGTGGGTTACCTTTCATGGTTCCTTGTGTACCCATAAACTCGGTAGTTTAGGCGCAGTTCATGATATGGTGGGCGAGTCCTCCACAGCGATGGAGTTCGACGCTGTATTGAATGTAACATGCTAGCAGTAGGAGGTACTGAGCGCTGTATCTCAACCATAGGGATGTATTTATCTTTTGTAAAATTATATACTATTCTACTCTTTGAATTTCGCTTTTTGTCGGTGTTGGCCTTGCCACAAGCTTTCTAGAAAAAAGGTATGCCCATAACAGACAACAGACGCAAAAGTTATACTCATTTTAGGTTATAGGTCTAATTTTTCATGTGCTTACACCCACGGTGTGCTGAACCGCGTGGCTGAGGGATGCGGGTTACCTTCCATGGTTCCTTCTGTACCCATAAACTCGGTAGTCTAGGCGCGGTTCATGATACGGTGGGCGAGTCCTCCACCACGATGGAGTTTGATGCTGTATTGAATGTAACATGCTGGCAGTAGGAGGTATTCGGGGTGGTATCTTAACCATAGGAAAGTATTTATTTTGAAAAAAATTATATACTATACTACTCTTTGAATTTCTCTTTTTGTCGGTGTTGGCCTCGCCGTAAGCTTTCTAGAAAAAAAAGTATGCCCCAATTGGACAACGGATACAAAAGTTATGCTAGTTTTAGGTTATAGGTCCCATTTTTCATGAGCTTACAATCATGGTATGCTGAACCGCGTGGCCGAGGGATGTGGGTTACCTTCCATGGTTCCTTGTATATCCGTAAACTCGGTAGTCTAGGCGCGGTTCATGATACGGTGGGCGAGTCCTCCATAGCGATGGAGTTTGACATTGTATTGAATGTAACATGCTGGCAGTAGGAGGTACTCCAAGCGGTATCCCAACCACAGGGAAATATTTATTTTTTGTAAAATTATATACTATTCTACTCTTTGAATTTCACTTTCTGTCGGTGTTGGCCTCACCGCAAGCTTTCTAGAAAAAAAAGTATGCCCCTAACAGACAACGGACGCAAAAGTTACGCTCGTTTTAGGTTATAGGTCTCATTTTTCATGTGCTTACACCCACGATGTGCTGAACCGTGTGGCCGAGGGATGTGGGTTACCTTCCATGGTTCCTTGTGTACCCATAAACTCGGTAGTTTAGGCGCAAGTTCATGATATGGTGGGCGAGTCCTCCACAGCGATGGAGTTCAACGCTGTATTGAATGTAACATGCTAGCAGTAGGAGGTACTCGAGCGCTGTATCTCAACCATAGGGATGTATTTATCTTTTGTAAAATTATATACTATTCTACTCTTTGAATTTCGCTTTTTGTCGGTGTTGGCCTTGCCGCAAGCTTTCTAGAAAAAAAGGTATGCCCGTAACAGACAACAGACGCAAAAGTTACACTCATTTTAGGTTATAGGTCTCATTTTTCATGTGCTTACACCCACGGTGTGCTGAACCGCGTGGCTGAGGGATGTGGGTTACCTTCCATGGTTCCTTGTATATCCATAAACTCGGTAGTCTAGGCGCAGTTCATGATATGGTGGGCGAGTCCTCCACAGCGATGGAGTTTCGACTTGTATTGAATGTAACATGCTAGCAGTAGGAGGTACTCAGGGCGGTATCTCAACCATAGGGATGTATTATTTTTGTAAAATTATATAATATTCTACTCTTTGAATTTCTCTTTTTGTCAGTGTTGGCCTCGCCGCAAGCTTTCTAGAAAAAAAGTATGCCCGATCAGACAACGGATGCAAAAGTTATGCTCGTTTTAGGTTATAGGTCTCATTTTTCATGTGCTTACACCCACGGTGTGCTGAACCGCGTGGCCGAGGGATGTGGGTTACCTTCCATGGTTCCTTGTGTACCCATAAACTCGGTAGTCTAGGCGCAGTTCATGATACGGTGGGCGAGCCCTCCACCACGATGGAGTTCGACGCTGTATTGAATGTAACATGCTGGCAGTAGGAGGTATTCGGGGCGGTATCTTAACCATAGGAAAGTATTTATTTTGAAAAAAATTATATACTATTCTACTCTTTGAATTTCGCTTTTTGTCGTGGTTGGCCTCGCCGCAAGCTTTCTAGAAAAAAAAAGTATGCCCCGAATCGGACAACGGATGCAAAAGTTATGCTCGTTTTAGGTTATAGGTCTCATTTTTCATGTGCTTACACCCACTGTGTGCTGAACCGCGTGGCCGAGGGATGTGGGTTACTTCCATGGTTCCTTGTGTACCCGTAAACTCGGTAGTCTAGGCGCAGGTTCATGATACGGTGGGCGAGTCCTCTACCAGCGATGGAGTTCGACGCTGCTATTGAATGTAACATGCTAGCAGTAGGAGGTACTCGGGCGGTATCTCAAGCCATAGGAAAGTATTTATTTTTTGTAAATTATATACTATTCTACTCTTTGAATTTCTCTTTTTGTCAGGTGTTGGCCTCACCGCAAGATTTCTAGAAAAAAAAAGTATGCCCCTAATCAGACAACGGATGCAAAAGTTACGCTCGTTTTAGGTTATAGGTCTCATTTTCATGTGCTTACACCCCAGTGTGCTGAACCGCGTGGCCGAGGGATGTGTAGGTTACCTTCCATGGTTCCTTGTGTACCCATAAACTCGGTAGTTTAGGCGCAGTTCAATTATATGGTGGGCGAGTCCTCCACAGCGATGGAGTTCGACGCTGTATTGAATGTAACAAGCTAGCAGTAGGAGGTACTCAGGGTGGTATCTCAACGATAGGGATGTAGTTATTTTTTTTTTAAATTATATACTATTCTACTCTTTGAATTTCGCTTTTCGTTGGTGTTGGCCTTGCCACAAGCTTTCTAGAAAAAAGGTATGCCCCAAACAGACAACAGACTCAAAAGTTACACTCGTTTTAGGTTATAGGTCTCATTTTTCATGTGCTTATACCCGCGGTGTGCTGAACCGCGTGGCCGAGGGATGTGGGTTACCTTCCATGTTTCCTTGTGTACCCATAAAATTGGTAGTCTAGGCGCGGTTCATGATACGGTAGGCGAGTCCTCCACCACAACTGAGTTCGTTGCTGTATTGAATGTAACATGCTGGCAGTAGGACGTATTCGGGGCAGTATCTTATCTATAGGGAAGTATTTATTTTGAAAAAAAATATATACTATTCTACTCTTTGAATTTCTCTTTTGTTAGTGTTGGCCTTGCCGCAAGCTTTCTAGAAAAAAAAAGTATGCCCCGATCGGACACCCGATGCAAAAGTTATGCTCGTTTTAGGTTATAGGTCTCAGTTTTTCATGTGCTTACACCCACGGTGTGCTGACCCACGTGGCCGAGGGATGCGGGTTATCTTCCATGGTTTCTTGTGTACCCATAAACTCGGTAGTCTAGGTGCAGTTCATGATACGGTGGGCGAGCCCTCCACCACGAAGGAGTTCGACGCTGTATTGAATGTAACATGCTGGCAGTAGGAGGTATTCGGGGCGGTATCTTAACCATAGGAAAGTATTTATTTTAAAAAAATTATATACTATTCTACTCTTAGAATTTCGCTTTTTGTCGGCGTTGGCCTCGCCGCAAGATTTCTAGAAAAAAAAGTATGCCCCGATCGGACAACGGATCCAAAAGTTATGCTAGTTTTAGGTTATAGGTCTCATTTTTCATGAGCTTACACCCATGGTGTGCTGAACCGCATGGCCGAGGGATGTGGGTTACCTTCCATGGTTCTTTGTATACGTAAACTCGGTCGTCTAGGCGCTGTTCATGATACGGTGGGCGAGTCCTCCACAGCGATGGAGTTTGACGTTATATTGAATGTAACATGCTAGCTGTAGGAGGTACTCTGGGCGGTATCTCAACCACAGGGAAATATTTATTTTTTGTAAAATTATATACTATTCTACTCTTTGAATTTCACTTTCTGTCGGTGTTGGCCTCACCGCAAGCTTTCTAGAAAAAAAAGTATGCCCCTAACAGACAACGGACGCAAAAGTTATGCTCGTTTTAGGTTATAGGTCTCATTTTTCATGTGCTTACACCCACGATGTGCTGAACCGTGTGGCCGAGGGATGTGGGTTACCTTCATGGTTCCTTGTGTACCCATAAACTCGGTAGTTTAGGCGCAGTTCATGATATGGTGGGCGAGTCCTCCACAGCGATGGAGTTCGACGCTGTATTGAATGTAACATGCTAGCAGTAGGAGGTACTGAGCGCTGTATCTCAACCATAGGGATGTATTTATCTTTTGTAAAATTATATACTATTCTACTCTTTGAATTTCGCTTTTTGTCGGTGTTGGCCTTGCCACAAGCTTTCTAGAAAAAAGGTATGCCCATAACAGACAACAGACGCAAAAGTTATACTCATTTTAGGTTATAGGTCTAATTTTTCATGTGCTTACACCCACGGTGTGCTGAACCGCGTGGCTGAGGGATGCGGGTTACCTTCCATGGTTCCTTCTGTACCCATAAACTCGGTAGTCTAGGCGCGGTTCATGATACGGTGGGCGAGTCCTCCACCACGATGGAGTTTGATGCTGTATTGAATGTAACATGCTGGCAGTAGGAGGTATTCGGGGTGGTATCTTAACCATAGGAAAGTATTTATTTTGAAAAAAATTATATACTATACTACTCTTTGAATTTCTCTTTTTGTCGGTGTTGGCCTCGCCGTAAGCTTTCTAGAAAAAAAAGTATGCCCCAATTGGACAACGGATACAAAAGTTATGCTAGTTTTAGGTTATAGGTCCCATTTTTCATGAGCTTACAATCATGGTATGCTGAACCGCGTGGCCGAGGGATGTGGGTTACCTTCCATGGTTCCTTGTATATCCGTAAACTCGGTAGTCTAGGCGCGGTTCATGATACGGTGGGCGAGTCCTCCATAGCGATGGAGTTTGACATTGTATTGAATGTAACATGCTGGCAGTAGGAGGTACTCCGAGCGGTATCCCAACCACAGGGAAAGTATTTATTTTTTGTAAAATTATATACTATTCTACTCTTTGAATTTCACTTTCTGTCGGTGTTGGCCTCACCGCAAGCTTTCTAGAAAAAAAAGTATGCCCCTAACAGACAACGGACGCAAAAGTTATGCTCGTTTTAGGTTATAGGTCTCATTTTTCATGTGCTTACACCCACGATGTGCTGAACCGTGTGGCCGAGGGATGTGGGTTACCTTCATGGTTCCTTGTGTACCCATAAACTCGGTAGTTTAGGCGCAGTTCATGATATGGTGGGCGAGTCCTCCACAGCGATGGAGTTCGACGCTGTATTGAATGTAACATGCTAGCAGTAGGAGGTACTCGAGCGCTGTATCTCAACCATAGGGATGTATTTATCTTTTGTAAAATTATATACTATTCTACTCTTTGAATTTCGCTTTTTGTCGGTGTTGGCCTTGCCGCAAGCTTTCTAGAAAAAAGGTATGCCCCTAACAGACAACAGACGCAAAAGTTACACTCGTTCTAGGTTATAGGTCTCATTTTTCATGTGCTTATACCCGCGGTGTGCTGAACCGCGTGGCCGAGGGATGTGGGTTACCTTCCATGGTTCCTTGTGTACCCATAAACTCGGTAGTCTAGGCGCGAGTCATGATACGGTAGGCGAGTCCTCCACCACGATGGAGTTTGATGCTGTATTGAATGTAACATGCTGGCAGTAGGAGGTATTCGGGGCGGTATCTTAACCATAGGAAAGTATTTATTTTGAAAAAATTATATACTATTCTACTCTTTGAATTTCTCTTTTTGTCGGTGTTGGCCTCGCCGTAAGCTTTCTAGAAAAAAAAGTATGCCCCGATTGGACAACGGATACAAAAGTTATGCTAGTTTTAGGTTATAGGTCTCATTTTTCATGAGCTTACAATCCATGGTAGTGCTGAACCGCGTGGCCGAGGGATGTGGGTTACCTTCCATGGTTCCTTGTATATCCGTAAACTCGGTAGTCTAGGCGCGGTTCATGATACGGTGGGCGAGTCCTCCATAGCGATGGAGTTTGACATTGTATTGAATGTAACATGCTAGGCAGTAGGAGGTACTCCGAGCGGTATCTCAACCACAGGGAAAGTATTTATTTTTTGTAAAATTATATACTATTCTACTCTTTGAATTTCACTTTCTGTCGGTGTTGGCCTCACCGCAAGCTTTCTAGAAAAAAAAGTATGCCCCTAACAGACAACGGACGCAAAAGTTATGCTCGTTTTAGGTTATAGGTCTCATTTTTCATGTGCTTACACCCACGATGTGCTGAACCGTGTGGCCGAGGGATGTGGGTTACCTTTCCATGGTTCCTTGTGTACCCATAAACTCGGTAGTTTAGGCGCAGTTCATGATATGGTGGGCGAGTCCTCCACAGCGATGGAGTTCGACGCTGTATTGAATGTAACATGCTAGCAGTAGGAGGTACTCAGGCGCTGTATCTCAACCATAGGGATGTATTTATCTTTTGTAAAATTATATACTATTCTACTCTTTGAATTTCGCTTTTTGTCGGTGTTGGCCTTGCCACAAGCTTTCTAGAAAAAAAGGTATGCCCCGATACAGACAACAGACTGCAAAAGTTATACTCAGTTTTAGGTTATAGGTCTCATTTTTCATGTGCTTACACCCACGGTGTGCTGAACCGCGTGGCCTGAGGGATGCGGGTTACCTTCCATGGTTCCTTGCTGTACCCATAAACTCGGTAGTCTAGGCGCAGGTTCATGATACGGTGGGCGAGTCCCTCCACCACGATGGAGTTCGACTGCTGTATTGAATGTAACATGCTGGCAGTAGGAGGTATTCGGGGCGGTATCTTAACCATAGGAAAGTATTTATTTTGAAAAAAATTATATACTATTCTACTCTTGAATTTCTCTTTTTGTCGGCGTTGGCCTCGCCGCAAGATTTCTAGAAAAAAAAGTATGCCCCGATCGGACAACGGATCCAAAAGTTATGCTAGTTTTAGGTTATAGGTCTCATTTTTCATGAGCTTACACCCATGGTGTGCTGAACCGCGTGGCCGAGGGATGTGGGTTACCTTCCATGGTTCTTGTATATCCGTAAACTCGGTAGTCTAGGCGCGGTTCATGATACGGTGGGCGAGTCCTCCACAGCGATGGAGTTTGACGTTATATTGAATGTAACATGCTAGCAGTAGGAGGTACTCTGGGCGGTATCTCAACCACAGGGAAATATTTATTTTTTGTAAAATTATATACTATTCTACTCTTTGAATTTCACTTTCTGTCGGTGTTGGCCTCACCGCAAGCTTTCTAGAAAAAAAAGTATGCCCCTAACAGACAACGGACGCAAAAGTTATGCTCGTTTTAGGTTATAGGTCTCATTTTTCATGTGCTTACACCCACGATGTGCTGAACCGTGTGGCCGAGGGATGTGGGTTACCTTCCATGGTTCCTTGTGTACCCATAAACTCGGTAGTTTAGGCGCAGTTCATGATATGGTGGGCGAGTCCTCCACAGCGATGGAGTTCGACGCTGTATTGAATGTAACATGCTAGCAGTAGGAGGTACTGAGCGCTGTATCTCAACCATAGGGATGTATTTATCTTTTGTAAAATTATATACTATTCTACTCTTTGAATTTCGCTTTTTGTCGGTGTTGGCCTTGCCACAAGCTTTCTAGAAAAAAGGTATGCCCATAACAGACAACAGACGCAAAAGTTATACTCATTTTAGGTTATAGGTCTAATTTTTCATGTGCTTACACCCACGGTGTGCTGAACCGCGTGGCTGAGGGATGCGGGTTACCTTCCATGGTTCCTTCTGTACCCATAAACTCGGTAGTCTAGGCGCGGTTCATGATACGGTGGGCGAGTCCTCCACCACGATGGAGTTTGATGCTGTATTGAATGTAACATGCTGGCAGTAGGAGGTATTCGGGGTGGTATCTTAACCATAGGAAAGTATTTATTTTGAAAAAAATTATATACTATACTACTCTTTGAATTTCTCTTTTTGTCGGTGTTGGCCTCGCCGTAAGCTTTCTAGAAAAAAAAGTATGCCCCGATTGGACAACGGATACAAAAGTTATGCTAGTTTTAGGTTATAGGTCCCATTTTTCATGAGCTTACAATCATGGTATGCTGAACCGCGTGGCCGAGGGATGTGGGTTACCTTCCATGGTTCCTTGTATATCCGTAAACTCGGTAGTCTAGGCGCGGTTCATGATACGGTGGGCGAGTCCTCCATAGCGATGGAGTTTGACATTGTATTGAATGTAACATGCTGGCAGTAGGAGGTACTCCGAGCGGTATCCCAACCACAGGGAAGTATTTATTTTTTGTAAAATTATATACTATTCTACTCTTTGAATTTCGCTTTCTGTCGGTGTTGACCTCACCGCAAGCTTTCTAGAAAAAAAGGATGCCCCTAACAGACAACGGACGCAAAAGTTACGCTCGTTTTAGGTTATAGGACTCATTTTTCATGTGCTTTCACCCACGATGTGCTGAACCCCGTGGCCGAGGGATGTGGGTTACCTTCCATGGTTCCTTGTGTACCCATAAAGTTGGTAGTCTAGGCGCAGTTCATGATACGGTGGGCGAGTCCTCCACAGTGATGGAGTTCGATGTTGTATTGAATGTAACATGCTAGCAGTAGGAGGTACTCTGGGCTATATCTCAACTATAGGGATGTATTTATTTTTTGTAAAATTATATACTATTCTACTCTTTGAATTTCGCTTTTTGTCGGTGTTGGCCTTACCGCAAGCTTTCTAGAAAAAAAAAGTATGCCCCGATCGGACAACGGATGCAAAAGTTATGCTCATTTTAGGTTATAGGTCTCATTTTTCATGTGCTTACACCCACGGTGTGCTGAACCGCGTGGCCGAGGGATGTGGGTTACCTTCCATGGTTCCTTGTGTACCCATAAATTCGGTAGTCTAGGCGCAGTTCATGATACGGTGGCCGAGCCCTCCACCACGATGGAGTTCGACGCTGCATTGAATGTAACAGCTGGCAGTAGGAGGTATTCGGGGCGGTATCATAACCATAGGAAAGTATTTATTTTGAAAAAAATTATATACTATTCTACTCTTTGAATTTCGCTTTTTGTCAGCGTTGGCCTTGTCGCAAGCTTGCTAGAAAAAAAAGTATGCCCCAATCGGACAACGGATGCAAAACTTATGCTAGTTTTAGGTTATAGGTCTCATTTTTCATGAGCCTACACCCATGGTGTCCTCAACCGCGTGGCCGAGGGATGTGGGTTACCTTCCATGGTTCCTTGTATATCCGTAAACTCGGTAGTCTAGGCGCGGCTCATGATATGGTGGGCGAGTCCTCCACAACGATGGAGTTTGACATTGTATTGAATGTAACATGCTAGCAGTAGGAGGTACTCCGGGCGGTATCTCAACAACAGGGAAGTACTTATTTTGAAAAAAATTATATAATATTCTACTCTTTGAATTTCACTTTTTGACAGTGTTGGCCTCGCCGCAAGCTTTCTAGAAAAAAAAGTATGCCCCGATCGGACACCGGATGCAAAAGTGATGCTCGTTTTAGGTTATAGGTCTCATTTTTCATGTGCTTACACCCACGGTGTGCTGACCCACGTGGCCGAGGGATGCGGGTTACCTTCCATGGTTTCTTGTGTACCCATAAACTCGGTAGTCTAGGTGCAGTTCATGATACGGTGGGCGAGCCCTCCACCACGAAGGAGCTCGACGCTGTATTGAATATAACATGCTGGCAGTAGGAGGTATTCGGGGCGGTATCTTAACCATAGGAAAGTATTTATTTTGAAAAAAATTATATACTATTCTACTCTTTGAATTTCGCTTTTTGTCGGCGTTGGCCTCGCCACAAGATTTCTAGAAAAAAAAGTATGCCCCAATCGGACAACGGATGCAAAAGTTATGCTAGTTTTAGGTTATAGGTCTCATTTTTCATGAGCTTACACCCATGGTGTTCAGAACCGCATGGCCGAGGGATGTGGGTTACTTTCCATGGTTCTTTGTATATACGTAAACTCGATCGTCTAGGCGCGGTTCATGATACGGTGGGCGAGTCCTATACAGCGATGGAGTTTGACATTCTATTGAATGTAACATGCTAGCAGTAGGAGGTACTCCGGGCGGTATATCAACCACAGGGAAGTATTTATTTTTTGTAAAATTATATACTATTATACTCTTTGAATTTCACTTTCTGTCGGTGTTGGCCTCACCGCAAGCTTTCTTGAAAAAAAGTATGCCCCTAACAGACAACGGACGCAAAAGTTACGCTCGTTTTAGGTTATAGGTCTCATTTTTCATGTGCTTACACCCACGATGTGCTGAACCGCGTGGCCGAGGGATGTAGGTTACCTTCCATGGTTCCTTGTGTACCCATAAACTCGGTAGTTTAGGCGCAGTTCAATTATATGGTGGGCGAGTCCTCCACAGCGATGGAGTTCGACGCTGTATTGAATGTAACATGCTAGCAGTAGGAGGTACTCAGGGCTGGTATCTTAACCATAGGGATGTAATTATTTTTTTTAAATTATATACTATTCTACTCTTTGAATTTCGCTTTTCGTCGGTGTTGGCCTTGCCACAAGCTTTCTAGAAAAAAGGTATGCCCCAAACAGACAACAGACGCAAAAGTTACACTCGTTTTAGGTTATAGGTCTCATTTTTCATGTGCTTATACCCGCGGTGTGCTGAATCGCGTGGCCGAGGGATGTGGGTTACCTTCCATGTTTCCTTGTGTACCCATAAAATTGGTAGTCTAGGCGCGGTTCATGATACGGTAGGCGAGTCCTCCACCACGACTGAGTTCGTTGCTGTATTGAATGTAACATGCTGGCAGTAGGAGGTATTCGGGGCGATATCTTATCTATAGGGAAGTATTTATTTTGAAAAAAATTATATACTATTCTACTCTTTGAATTTCTCTTTTTGTCAGTGTTGGCCTCGCCGCAAGCTTTCTAGAAAAAAAAAGTATGCCCCGATCGGACAACGGATGCAAAAGTTACATGCAAAAGCTTTCTTGAAAGATCAGGGGGTGCAGCGTAAAATCCCTTTTCTTCTTCCCTCTCACTGGCGCGGAGCCGATTCTCGGCCGATCTTCTGCCGAGGCCAGCGCACCGCACGGTCGGCCTTCACCCCGCCTCGGGACTCCATGCGCGACAGTGCCGCTGACCTCCCCGTGCAGTCCCATCCCCTCTGCCTCGGCCGCGAGCTCGCCCAACCTTCTCTTCTCCCCCTCTGCACGCCATCGCCGCGACCGGGAAAGACTTCAATTCTCGCCGCTCTCTTCGCTCCCGCCTCTCCCCACTCACTCTTATCTCTCCGCAACTTGATAGCGAACCCGCAAGCTCACAAGAACCACTCTCTCTCGCTCTCTGCTCTCCGCTCCCTTCCATTTTTCCCACCTCTTTTCCCCTTTCGCCATTGCCGAGCAGAGCTCGAGCGCGATGAGCTGCCCAGCCTTTCCACTGCTTCCCGAGCCCAACCAAGAGTAAAAACACACCGCTCACTTCCCCTCTAGCTTCCCAGGCCGTCTCCTTGACAACTCTTTGTGTGTGCTCGATCAATTCGAAGAAAAACCGAGACGCACAGTTCTGGTGGCCTCCGCAGTCGCCGATCGAAATTGGCCGTTTCCGGTGAGCATCATTCTCTCTTTCCTCCTCTGCCATTTGCACACATCCCTCGACGGTTTCCCTGACCTGCTTCCCCTTGGTTTCCATCACTGGAGTCGACGACACTTCGATTTTCCCCGGACCTTACCATCGCCGCCGTTCACCGAAGCCGCCTCGCCGACGAGCTACTAGTTCGGCCCGAGTCCACGATGACATCATCGACGCCGGTGTTCTCCGTCTTCTGCTGGTGCTCTGCGCGAAGACGGCGACCGATTTGCTACACTCTACCAGAAACGCGATGCCGCCGGAGATCAGAGTTCCGCCGCCTCACGTCGCTGACCAACTTCCGGTGAGAACCACTCCTCGCGAACCCTTCCTTTTCCCTCGCCGTGATGCACACTCCATTTTTCCTCAATCGCGGCGAGTTTTCCCCGTGCGAAGCCGCCGGCAGCGAGCCCTCCGGCCGCGCGCCGCCCCGCTCCGACGAGCCTACTGGCAGCCGAGCTGGAGCCGATGTGGCGTGACGTGTAGTCGACGTGGCGCTGAGGTGTTGCCTGCGTGGCCTTTCCGAGAATAGAAAAATTCCAAAAAACCATTAAAACTTCAAAAATTCATAGTAAATCGATTTCAAACCCAAATCGGCCCAAACCAATTTTGCTGGATTCATCCTTTGGAGCTCTATATTAGTAAAATGATAAATCATAGTCCCTGTACATGTATATTTATTAAATCATTTAATTGCTTAAACACTAATTAATTCACTAGAAATCCTAGGAATAAAATTAAATCCTGATTTTTGGCATGCTCAATAAAAACATGATTATCTACCACCACAAATTTTGGTTTGATAAAATATGGTTTATTTTTGGCTCTGAAATTTATTTAGTGTGTTTAATTAAATTAATTCTAGTAATTATTTTATAATTAATTGGCCCATGCCACTTGGCACAAAAATCTCTCACACAAGCCTCTGTGCCCAGTAAATTACATAAGTCCAGAAACCTAAGTTTACTTAATTAAATTAAATCACTTGCTCATACCACTATTTTACTTCAATAAATGCTAGTAATTAAAGTAATTATATCCAGGGGCTGTAAATTGGTAAAAATACAATTCACTTATGCCCCTGATCATGTTAAATCATACAACATCAGAATCAATTGGTTACTACTGTAATTGCTCAATTATTTGGAAGTACTATAACAACCCTAATAATTGATTAACACACATAAAATAATGAAACCCTAAAAGGTTTCTTTGAAGCATATGGCTTCGAGAACATAATAATAATGTTAATCAATACTAAAGACATTGTGCATCATATCATTGCATTCTACGGTATTTTGGTAGTACCGACAATTCAATTCTATCATATAGGCAACAACAACCCGGAGCAGGAACAAGAAGATCTTCAGAAGGACCTTGAACCCCAAGAGCAAGACGTTGTAGTTTCTAACACCAACATCGATCCAGGCAACCCCCGGTTTGCATTTGCCCATTTATAAAAATTTGCTAGTTTATGTCACTGCTACGTCTATGATTGTCTGATGCATTAGGTCATAGGAGTTGATTGGAAATCCACCTTGCATGACCCCCAAATGACCCTTGCTTATCATTAGAACTGTGATAGAAACGGTACTGTGTCACTACGCTTAGTGACTAATAGTCTCGGTAGACATTATCATTAAGAAGTGAACTTGACCACTGGAACGGGAACCTAAAAGAAGTTTATTTTACTGTTATGATCGGGCAGGGAAGATGCATGTGTAGGTTTGCAGCAATACATGGGTGTTGACTGCGGTAGCCCTGCCTTGTCAAACCTAGGACCCGTCCATGGTCGGCCCCTTGGTCAAGTATTGAACAGTACCGAATATATGCTAGTCCATGGGTACTAGTAAACTGATGTAGCATTGACGCGGCAATGCGGATGATACCCAGTACAGTGGTCGTTGACCCTCCTGCTGCTGGAGTAGGCGGTTCATACCACGAAGTACTGTTGGCAGAACGGCATGCCCACTCGCTGAGACTGGACCCGGACCAAGTTGTTTTTCGTCCTTGTGAAAGGTTGCCATATACGACCTTAATTGGTGCGTATGTGTCGTGTATTTCGGGTTTTTTCCCAGCTGGTGTAAAATCGATTGCAATTGCTATCGCTCGCAGTAAAGAGGACCGCTTGGTCACTGAGTCATCACGTAGTTGCATCTTGAAAGTTGATTATTGCCCCTTATGTTGATTACTTCTACTGATACTTTTGTACTGCTGTCACCCTGTATTGGCTTTATTATCCTATATAGTCCCACTAAAGTTACATTCTGTTTCACCCAATTAACATGGCTCAATAAAACTTGATAGAACTAATAGGTTGCTTAGCGCAAGTCTTTCCAAACAAGCCACCCTGTTAGAGCCTTGCATGTCTAGGTCTTTCGACGGGTAAGTCTTGCTGAGTAATTAGTACTCAGGCTTTGTGCCATCGTTGTTTACAGGTCATGAAGAGATAGATTTGCCTGAGAATGTGATGCCTTGGGATGTGCAAGTCCCCGAGGGTTGGACTGCCCACTGGGAGTCCGACTCGCCGCCGCAGTGATGTGTGTGCTGCTAGGGTGATGGTTCTCCGGGCAGGGATCATCACTACGCTGTATCGTCGAGCTCGTAGTTTCCTTACGTTAATTGCTTCCGCTGTTTCCAAAACATTATGAACTTGTATTAATTCCGCTGCACTCTGAACCATCGAATTATTGTAATATTCTACTTAATTTGGACCAATGTTGTATTATCAAGTGTCTGCGCTATCAGCACCGTCGGGACCTCGATCCTGCGGGGAGGGGCGCCTCAGCTGGTATCAGAGCCGTGGTCCATGATAATACAACAAATAAATCATAATTTCAAAAACTACGATGTTTATGGGTGAGGATACGTTAGTATTGCCCATATAGATATTAGGGTGGTGACAAAGCTAACATGGGTTATGTTTGTTTAAATATTGTATCTACGGCTTCTTCAAACGAAGGTACGTGCGTGCTTAACCGACACGCGTGATATCGGTGTCTGTGCTCGCAGACGGATACGAGACACTGTTGGCTCGTGACTTATCACGGGGCGATCCTTTTCCATGGATCGTTACTAGTAGAACTGTGCTTCTTTTCATAGTTTCATTTGAATTTGATGTATTGTTTCTGCAATGGATCTTCTGCAGGAACACTAATGCCGTTAGTATAACTTTTAGCTTGACTTACGTGATGAGTGCGGGTCATCACCAAATATCCGTGCCGCTAAGTATCGGCAATTCATGTGTTGAGTTGTGAGGAACGATAGGTTAAAATTAAGTAAAACTCCTTGCATCATGTATTCCTTATGTAACTCAACTAAAATGTGGTTCTCTCCTTGTCCACCCACCTCCGAATAAAAAAATTTCCAATGGTCAAGATAACAAGAATCTATCCTGTTTTAATCGTCAACTTCAAAGAAATTCATAACTAGTAAAATACATAACCAAATAAGGCATATAAATGCTTCTCAGGAAGATCTCAACACTCTCTGTCACCAGAAACCGAAATTTGAACTTGAGTATAGCAGTAACAACCTCTGAATTAGTGAACAAGTGGAATCTGTTAGCGTGCTGACCACTGGACAGTCAAAAATAAAACTGCAATAAAACCGTTACCATATTATTGCCCCTTGAGACTGGAAAATGTTACAGCACTTATATGATATGCATTTCTCGTTATGGAACACTAGACTCACCATTGGGTTGTTCCAGATGGATGATCACGGTTTCGAGGAGTTTACGCACGACGGGTGGCGCTACACCACCGGTCTCCACCACGTGGTTTCCCTACACTTTTGTGGGATTTGCTCCGCTTGCTGGGCTACGATGAGCCGCCCTCCTACAAGGGCCGTGAGGTCCACCGCCACGGTGTGACTCTTGTAGAGGTGCACATCAGCGTGCCCACTCACCCGCGCAACCTCGACATGGTGGGGATGGAGAGCATAGCGACTTGTGGGAGCCTTCGTGAGGGCTTGGAGAGAGTCGCCCACAGAGCTCTCACCCACTTCTGCGGGCGCCACACGGCAGCGCTCTCTGGGACTCCGTTTGAGATGATCCCGATCTGGCACCAGGCCAACCCAGTCTGGCAGAGGCGCATGAGGCGCATCGGCCGCAATGACTACTCGACGTATCACGCGGGGTACCACCGTGTGTCCCAATACTCCGAGTACCTCCTCAACTTGGATGAGGAGGCTAGCAGCCACAACAGGATCCTACTGGCTGACGCTGAGCAGGTCTGGACACAGAGGAACAACCTGCAGACACAGGTGGACACACAGTAGAGGGAGATTCAGCGGTTGGCCGCTGCTCTTGAGGCAAGTGAGACCCGCATTACTGAGGTCACTGGACAGCGCGACACTCTCGCGTAGGAGGTCGATAGACGTGGCACGATTATGCAGCAGCATGCTAACCACAACGAGCACCTACAGCATCAGTTGACGGCTGCACAGCACGAGATGGAGCTTATGGGAGAGGACTTGGAGACCCTGGCTCACGAGAACCAGGGCCTGCAGGAGCAGCTAGAGGCGGCTCTAGCACCTCAGGCAGCACCAGAGGAGGAGGAGCCGCAGGAGGATATGGACGAAGAGTCTGATGTGGACTACGAGGCACCAGTTGGAGACAGGACTTAGTGATTGTGGGAGATCGGACTAGGTCTTGTAGGTAGGGTTGGATGGGTTAGCAGCTTTTGTTGATTCACGCGAGATTGTTGTATTTTGGGATCACTACGTGATATGCTTTTGTAGCTCGATGGTCACATATCCCGAGTCCATGCACTTAAGGTTATGTTGACTCATGTTATGGATCAGTCATACCCTTTTGCTATCTATGTTACAACCAAGGCTTCGTAAGATACGTTTGACTCAATCAAAGTACTTTCCTTGTAGATGGCTGAAAACCATGAACAAGCCCCACCGGGTTGGGAGATCACCGACGGTTTGGAGTTCACCGGGATGGTTCACCTGTTCTGGAGAATCCTCCAGGGGTTTGGATATCACACTCCTCCCACTTATGTTGGCAAGGAATATCAGGAGTACGGAGTTACCTCTGATGTCGTTCATGTGGCAGTTCCCACCAATTATTCATTCACGCCGGCATGGGAGTCTTGGACTATTAGCGTCTCCGGGACCGATTTACCCACCACTTGGAATATTGCTGCTTTCAAGGCACTCACACAATTCTGTGAAGACCGCAAGCATGATGTTGCTGGAACACCCGTGGCCTTGCTGCCCATCAACGATGTGACGGATTTTGAGTGGATTAGGCGTGTGGACTTCATCTTCGACCCAAACCACCGCCATCATGACCCCATGCTGCCCATAATAGAGTACTATGGCCTTTCCACATTCGCTTTATGCACCGACTTGTGCCGACTACTGGACCTGTATCAGTCTGCCCTTCGATGTTCGGAAGCAGAAAAGCGAGCTAAGGATGTGGAGATTTTAGAACTGAACCAACAAATCGAAGCAAAGAATGAGGAGATGGACATGATTATAGAAGAGCGTGATCAAGCCTTGTTGGATGCCGAACGTTTTGAGCAGGACATGATCGAGGCGCAAGACGATTTATATGCGTTCAAAGCTGCCCATCTTCCCGTTGAAGGGAATTGGGATGAGATCATCTTGGAGTATGGAGAACAAGAGGACGTAGAGATGGCACCCGCCGAAATGAATGATGTGGAAATGCTAGAACCCGAAGAGCCCGCAGAGCCAGAAGATTTAGACCAGGATTAGATGACTCGCTACCCCCGGTCTTATAACCATGTGGTATATGTATCTTGAGTTCGGATGAAGGATCATGAATCTTGCATAATGTGTCCGCGATACCGTAGCTAGACGTTGACGCAGGCATGTAAGAACTATGTGATGATGCCCTTCGGACAACCATGTACTCCGAATTGGATTAATGAGGATGGTTAATGCCTTTGGAGTTTTTGTGTGTGCCTCTTGCAATTTATGTTTTTGCACATGTGATTTATATGGATTAATTTAAGAGAGTACTAATGTGCAAATATGTAAATTACAGCATGGTGCGTACTCGGAATCAGGATGACCCTGAGAGCTCTCAACAGGGAGCTAATGCTCAGCCCTCACTGGCAGAAATCCTCGCCACAGTGATCAACCGTCAGCAAAATGAAGCTGAGTTGCTCCGTCAACTCGTGGAGAATACGTCCAACCTTGGAGGACGTGGGGGAAGCCGCAACAATAACCAGCCTCGTCAGTGCACGTACTCGGAATTTTTGGGCACCCATCCATCGACGTTTGAGCGTGCCAGGGAAACTCTGGACGCGGATCATTGGCTGCGTCAGACCGAGTCCAAGTTCAGTCTGCTGGACTGCACAGAGCACCAGAAGGTGCTATTCGCTGCCCAACAACTCCAGGGCTCTGCTAGTGCCTGGTGGGCAAATTATGAAGCTACTCTGCCTGCTGGACGCCGTCTTGAGTGGAATGATTTCAAGATAGCATTTCGTGCCCATTTCATTCCAGCTGCCCTCATGCAAAGGAAGTTGCAGGAGTTTACAGATCTGAAACAAGGAGGGAGGAATGTCCTCCAATATTCTAAAGCTTTCAACCACCTCGCCCAGTATGCTAGTGAGTATGTCAATACGGAGGAAAAGAAGAGGTATGCATTCCTACGAGGGATGAATGCCAAGTTGAAGGAACGTCTGACCTGGCAGCAGACGGGCACCTACAATGACCTGGTCAATGCTGCTATTATTCAGGAAGGTGCTATGCGCCAAGTGGAAGAAGAAGAACGCAAAAGGAAGGCCCCTGCTAGTGCCTCTGAGACCACCCCGGCGAAGCATCGCCTGGTATTCACCTCACCAACCGGACAACGATACAGGACACCCCTGCGGCAACAATTCCAGCGCCCGTATGCACAGAACTACCCAAGACCACCACTGCAGCAGAACCTTCCTTCCCGTGTGCCATACCAGCAGCAAAGCAATCAGTATCGTGCACCGTATCAGCAGCAAGGGAACCCAAATGCTCGTGCCCCACAGCCTGCTGACCGTGGAGGCAACTATCCATGTTACAACTGTGGTCGCCCTAGCCACTTTGCTAAGAACTGCACCGCACCTAGACGCAACAACAACGTCAATCAGCGTCCGAACCAGAACAAAAATGTGAATGCACCGTCTCGTGGTGCCCAAGTGAACTACACCAATGCTGAAGATATCCCTCAGGGCGAAACCGTGCTGACCGGTACGCTCTCACTCTATCGCCAGCCTGTCCTTACACTTTTTGATTCTGGTGCTACTCATAATTTCATTAGCCAAGCATGTGTGCAAAGACTTAAACTTCAACCCAAAGCTATAGAAAAATACTACACCGTTCGTTCTCCCGTGGGACAAATCCGTGCCAATCAAATAGTATGCAAGACTCCGCTAGAAATAAATCAGAAAACCTATCCCACTAATTTCATCGTGCTTAGTCACCAAGAAATTGATTTGATTTTGGGTATGTTCTGGATGAAAACCCATATAGCCATGCTAGATATCGAGCCCCGTGTTGTGTACTTAAATTCTCCCTTGCACGGCCAAAGCATACTCTCTCTAAACCCCGATCCATCGAAACTGCTAGCTGCCTACCATTTGGAAGGAGCAGCACTAGAAAGTATTCCTGTTGTCTGTGAATTCCCCGATGTGTTTCCTGAAGATATCTCTGGTCTTCCCCCTGACCAGGACGTGGAATTTAAGATAGAGCTTCAGCCAGGAACTTCTCCAATATCCCGTCGACCGTATAAAATGGCTCCGAACGAGCTGGCTGAGTTGAAAAAGCAATTGAATGAGCTATTGGAAAGGGATTCATTCGCCCAAGTACTTCACCTTGGGGCTGCCCTGCTATCTTCGTAAAGAAGAAGGACAAATCCTTGCATCTTGTGGTTGATTATCGGCCATTGAACGAAGTGACCATCAAAAATAAATACCCGCTGCCACGTATCGATATTCTTTTCGATCAATTGGTCGGTGCCAAGGTCTTTTCCAAAATTGACCTTCGCTCAGGGTATCATCAGATAAAGATAAGGGCAGAAGACATTCCCAAAACCGCTTTCTCTACAAGATATGGACTGTTTGAGTACCTAGTAATGTCCTTCGGATTAACAAACGCCCCAGCCCATTTCATGTACCTCATGAATTCAGTATTCATGCCGGAGCTGGACAAATTCGTGGTGGTATCCATTGATGACATCTGCATCTATTCCAAATCCAAGGAAGAACACGCTGAACATCTTCGCATCGTTCTCCAACGCATCCGAGATCACAAGCTGTACGCAAAATTCAGCAAGTGCGAATTTTGGTTGGACCGTGTGCCATTTCTTGGTCACATAGTTTCTGCGGAAGGTATCTCTGTAGATCCTAGCAAGGTTCAAGATGTGTTGGATTGGAAGCCACCGAGAACTGTTCATCAAGTACGCAGTTTCCTCGGACTAGCCGGATATTATCGTAGGTTCATTCCGAATTTCTCTCGACTAACCAAACCCATCACGGAACTGCTAAAAAAGGATAAGAAGTTCGATTGGAACGACAATTGTGAGGAAGCGTTTCAGACATTGAAGAAATTATTGACCACTGCCCCAGTATTGGCCCAGCCAGACATCACCAAGCCGTTTGACGTATATTGTGATGCATCTGGGACTGGACTTGGATGCGTGCTCATGCAGGAAGGTAGTGTCATTGCTTACGCATCTCGACAGCTACGGAAGCATGAAGAGCATTATCCAACCCACGACTTGGAACTAGCTGCAGTGGTACTTGCACTAAAAATCTGGAGGCATTATCTGCTTCGAAACTTAGTGCACATTTACACGGATCATAAAAGTTTGAAGTATATTTTTACTCAAACCGATCTGAACATGAGACAACGCCGATGGCTAGAATTAATCAAGGATTATAACCTGGAGATTCATTACCATCCAGGCAAGGCCAATGTAGTAGCCGATGCACTAAGTCGAAAGGTACACTGTCATAACTTGATGCTAGAATTTCAGGACAGCAGCAACCATGTAGCTATTTCAGAACCTAGCCTTCGCGTTTGGCCGGCTATAGTAATCAACAACCTTAGTGTACAGTCCACCATTCGTGAAGAAATCATTGCTGCGCAGAAGGACGATGATGGAATGCATCATATCCGTCGAAACATCAAGAACGGTAAGGCAAAATGCTTTACACAAGACTCAGATGGTACCCTATGGTCCAATAACCGTTTAGTAGTACCAAGGGACTTTGAGCTTCGACGGAAAATTTTGGATGAAGCGCATCACTCCAAATACTCCATTCACCCAGGTAGTAATAAAATGTACCAAGATCTGAAGAAGAATTTTTGGTGGACTAGAATGAAGCGAGAAGTTGCTCGATATGTTGCAGAATGCGACACATGTCAGAGAGTTAAGGCTGACCATTTGAAGCCGGCCGGGTTACTTCAACCGTTAAATATTCCCGCCTGGATATGGGAGGATATCAGCATGGATTTTATTGTTGGCCTCCCTCTTACTTCGCGTAAGCATGACTCCATTTGGGTCATTGTGGACAGACTCACCAAATCTGCCCACTTTCTTCCAGTCAATAACATTTACAAGGTGAAACAGTATGCAGAATTATACATTGCATGAATTCTATGTCTTCATGGAGTGCCAAAAACCATCGTTTCCGATCGTGGTTCGCAGTTCGTTGCTCAGTTTCTGGGAACAACTGCATGCGTCATTAGGAACAAGATTGATTCGAAGTTCCGCTTACCATGCCGCCACCGACGGACAAACAGAGCGTGTCAACCAAATTCTTGAAGACATGCTTAGAGCTTGCGTTTTAACATATGGCGGTAACTGGGATGAGTATCTACCCTATGCCGAGTTTTCATATAACAACAGTTACCAGGAGAGTGTGAAGATGTCACCGTTCGAAGCACTCTATGGTCGCAGTTGTAGAACGCCATTGAATTGGTCCGAATCGGGAGAAAGGGTAACATTTGGCCCTGACCTCGTAAAGGATGCCGAGGAGAAAGTTCGTGTCATTCGAGCCAACCTTAAGGCTGCCAAATGCCGACAAGAGAAGTATGCAAACAGACGACGTAGACCACTGTACTTCAATAAGGGTGACTACGTCTATCTCCGAGTGTCCCCTATGAAAGGTATCCAACGGTTTGGGATCAAAGGAAAGTTAGCTCCCCGTTATATTGGACCATTCCAAATTATGGAGAGACGAGGAAACGTTGCCTACAAGCTCGAATTACCAGCTAACCTGTCAGGAGTGCACCACACCTTCCATGTTTCCCAGTTGAAACGATGTCTCAAACCATCAATTGACAAAGTACTAGAAGATTATAATCAGCTTCAGCTAGACCTCACTTACTCCGAACAACCGATAAGGATTCTCGACGAGAAGGAGCGCACAACTCGTAAGAGAACCCTCAAATTCTATAAAGTTCAATGGTGTAATCACTTGGAAGACGAGGCCACTTGGGAATCTGAAGAATTTCTAAGTACACACTACCCAGAATTTTGGTCGTCATATACAGGTATATTTTGACCACTGTACTTCCCTCTAGTTTGCCTTATACATAATCTCGGGACGAGATTTCTTTAAGGAGGGAGGGCTGTGACACCCCAGGTGTCCCATTCCAATTAACAAGCATAAGAAGCAAAAGGATATCAGAGAGGATAGCATGAAATAGGGAAGCCTCCCAAAAATTTGGAATTTATTCTAGGAAAAATAAAAACCCTGCAACCAAATTATGAAGCAATTTAAAATTTTCTATATAACATATAACAAGTAAATTCATAATAAGAATGTTAATAATAAAATAGAATTATATGAATTTATTGAGCATTTTATCTAAATTGCAAAAGCCACAATTAATTAAGTAATGCTTAAGTATCTATTTGAGGTAATTATTAAGTACTAAAAATACTTTTAGAGAAAACACAAATAGAATTCACCAGAGTGTTCTCCACTATTTTAGTAGCCAATTCACCAAGTTTCACAATTTTTGAGAATTTCTAGCTATTTTATTTTGATTTTCCAAAATCCAGCATTGACCAGGGACCCCTTTGTGAAGATCTTGAAAGATCAGGGGGTGCAGCGTAAAATCCCTTTTCTTCTTCCCTCTCACTGGCACGGAGCCGATTCTCGGCCGATCTTCTGCCGAGGCCAGCGCACCGCACGGCCGGCCTTCACCCCGCCTCGGGACTCCATGCGCGACAGTGCCGCTGACCTCCCCGTGCAGTCCCATCCCCTCTGCCTCGGCCGCGAGCTCGCCCAACCTTCTCTTCTCCCCCTCTGCACGCCATCGCCGCGATCGGGAAAGACTTCAATTCTCGCCGCTCTCTTCGCTCCCGCCTCTCCCCACTCACTCTTATCTCTCCGCAACTTGATAGCGAACCCGCAAGCTCACAAGAACCACTCTCTCTCGCTCTCTGCTCTCCGCTCCCTTCCATTTTTCCCACCTCTTTTCCCCTTTCGCCATTGCCGAGCAGAGCTCGAGCGCGATGAGCTGCCCAGCCTTTCCACTGCTTCCCGAGCCCAACCAAGAGTAAAAACACACCGCTCACTTCCCCTCTAGCTTCCCAGGCCGTCTCCTCGACAACTCTTTGTGTGTGCTCGATCAATTCGAAGAAAAACCGAGACGCACAGTTCCGGTGGTCTCCGCAGTCGCCGATCGAAATTGGCCGTTTCCGGTGAGCATCATTCTCTCTTTCCTCCTCTGCCGTTTGCGCACATCCCTCGACGGTTTCCCTGACCTGCTTCCCCTTGGTTTCCATCACTGGAGTCGACGACACTTCGATTTTCCCCGGACCTTACCATCGCCGCCGTTCACCGAAGCCGCCTCGCCGATGAGCTACTAGTTCCGGCCCGAGTCCACGACGACATCATCGACGCCGGTGTTCTCCGTCTTTGCTACACTCTACCAGAAACGCGACGCCGCCGCAGATCAGAGTTCCGCCGCCTCACGTCGCCGACCAACTTCCGGTGAGAACCACTCCTCGCGAACCCTTCCTTTTCCCTCGCCGTGATGCGCGCTCCATTTTTCCTCAATCGCGGCGAGTTTTCCCCGTGCGAAGCCGCCAGCAGCGAGCCCTCCGGCCGCGCGCCGCCCCGCTCCGACGAGCCTACTGGCAGCCGAGCTGGAGCCGACGTGGCGTGACGTGTAGTCGACGTGGCGCTGAGGTGTTGCCTGCGTGGCCTTTCCCAGAATAGAAAAATTCCAGAAAACCATTAAAACTTCAAAAATTCATAGTAAATCGATTTCAAACCCAAATCGGCCCAAACCAATTTTGCTGTATTCATCCTTTGGAGCTCTATATTAGTAAAATGATAAATCATAGTCCCTGTACATGTATATTTATTAAATCATTTAATTGCTTAAACACTAATTAATTCACTAGAAATTCTAGGAATAAAATTAAATTCTGATTTTTGGCATGCTCAATAAAAACATGATTATCTACCACCACAAATTTTGGTTTGATAAAATATGGATTATTTTTGGCTCTGAAATTTATTTAGTGTGTTTAATTAAATTAATTCTAGTAATTATTTTATAATTAATTGGCCCATGCCACTTGGCACAAAAATCTCTCACACAAGCCTCTGTGCCCAGTAAATTACATAAGTCCAGAAACCTAAGTTTACTTAATTAAATTAAATCACTTGCTCATACCACTATTTTACTTCAATAAATGCTAGTAATTAAAGTAATTATATCCAGGGGCTGTAAATTGGTAAAAATACAATTCACTTATGCCCCTGATCATGTTAAATCATACAACATCAGAATCAATTGGTTACTACTGTAATTGCTCAATTATTTGGAAGTACTATAACAACCCTAAATAATTGATTAACACACATAAAATAATGAAACCCTAAAAGGTTTCTTTGAAGCATATGGCTTCGAGAACATAATAATAATGTTAATCAATACTAAAGACATTGTGCATCATATCATTGCATTCTACGGTATTTTGGTAGTACCGACAATTCAATTCTATCATATAGGCAACAACAACCCGGAGCAGGAACAAGAAGATCTTCAGAAGGACCTTGAACCCCAAGAGCAAGACGTTGTAGTTTCTAACACCAACATCGATCCAGGCAAGCCCCGGTTTGCATTTGCCCATTTATAAAAATTTGCTAGTTTATGTCACTGCTACGTCTATGATTGTCTGATGCATTAGGTCATAGGAGTTGATTGGAAATCCACCTTGCATGACCCCCAAATGACCCTTGCTTGTCATTAGAACTATGATAGATACGGTACTGTGTCGCTACGCTTAGTGACTAATAGTCTCGGTAGACATTATCATTAAGAAGTGAACTTGACCACTGGAACGGGAACCTAAAAGAAGTTTATTTTACTGTTATGATCGGGCAGGGAAGATGCATGTGTAGGTTTGCAGCAATACATGGGTGTTGACTGCGGTAGCCCTGCCTTGTCAAACCTAGGACCCGTCCGTGGTCGGCCCCTTGGTCAAGTATTGAACAGTACCGAATATATGCTAGTCCATGGGTACTAGTAAACTGATGTAGCATTGACGCGGCAATGCGGATGATACCCAGTACAGTGGTCGTTGACCCTCCTGCTGCTGGAGTAGGCGGTTCATACCACGAAGTACTGTTGGCAGAACGGCATGCCCACTCGCTGAGACTGGACCCGGACCAAGTTGTTTTTCGTCCTTGTGAAAGGTTGCCATATACGACCTTAATTGGTGCGTATGTGTCGTGTATTTCGGGTTTTTTCCCAGCTGGTGTAAAATCGATTGCAATTGCTGTCGCTCGCAGTAAAGAGCACCGCTTGGTCACTGAGTCATCACGTAGTTGCATCTTGAAAGTTGATTATTGCCCCTTATGTTGATTACTTCTACTGATACTTTTGTACTGCTGTCACCCTGTATTGGCTTTATTATCCTATATAGTCCCACTAAAGTTACATTCTGTTTCACCCAATTAACATGGCTCAATAAAATTTGATAGAACTAATAGGTTTCTTAGCGCGAGTCTTTCCAAACAAGCCACCCTGTTAGAGCCTTGCATGTCTAGGTCTTTCAACGGGTAAGTCTTGCTGAGTAATTAGTACTCAGGCTTTGTGCCATCGTTGTTTACAGGTCATGAAGAGATAGATTTGCCTGAGAATGTGATGCCTTGGGACGTGCAAGTCCCCGAGGGTTGGACTGCCCACTGGGAGTCCGACTCGCCGCCGCAGTGATGTGTGTGCTGCTAGGGTGATGGTTCTCCGGGCAGGGATCATCACTACGCTGTATCGTCGAGCTCGTAGTTTCCTTACGTTAATTGCTTCCGCTGTTTCCAAAACATTATGAACTTGTATTAATTCCGCTACACTCTGAACCATCGAATTATTGTAATATTCTACTTAAATTTGGACCAATATTGTATTATCAAGTGTCTGCGCTATCAGCACCGTCGGGACCTCGATCCTGCGGGGAGGGGCGCCTCAGATACGGTGGGCAAGTCCTCCACAGCGATGGAGTTTGACGCTGTATTGAATGTAACATGCTAGCAGTAGGAGGTACTCGGAGCTGTATCTCAACCATAGGGATGTATTTATTTTTTGTAAAATTATATACTATTCTACTCTTTGAATTATGCTTTTTGTCGGTGTTGGCCTCAATGCAAGCTTTCTAGAAAAAAAAAGTATTGCCCGATCGGACAACGGATGCAAAAGTTATGCTCGTTTTAGGTTATAGGTCTCATTTTTCATGTGCTTACACCCACGGTGTGCTGAACCGTGTGGACGAGGGATGTGGGTTACCTTCCATGGTTCCTTATATACCCGTAAACTCGGTAGTATAGGCGCGGTTCATGATACGGTGGGCGAGTCCTCCACCACGATGGAGTTCGACGCTGTATTGAATGTAACATGCTGGCAGTAGACGGTATTCGGGGCGGTATCTTAACCATAGGAAAGTATTTATTTTGAAAAAAATTATATACTATTCTACTCTTTGAATTTCACTTATTGTCGGTGTTGGCCTCGCCACAAGCTTTCTAGAAAAAAAAAGTATGCCCCGATAGGACAACGGATGTAAAAGTTATGCTCGTTTTAGGTTATAGGTCTCATTTTTCATGTGCTTACACCCACGGTGTGCTGAACCACGTGGACGAGAGATGTGGGTTATCTTCCATGGTTCCTTGTATACCTGTAAACTCGGTAGTCTTGGCGTGGTTCATGATACGGTGGGCGAGTCCTCCACCACGATGGAGTTCGACGCTGTATTGAATGTAACATGCTGGCAGTAGGAGGTACTCGTGGCGGTATCTCAACCATAGGGAAGTATTTATTTTTTGTAAAATAATATACTATTCTACTCTTTGAATTTCACTTTCTGTCGGTCTTGGCCTCACCACAAGCTTTCTAGAAAAAAAGTATGCCCCTTACAGACAACGGACGCAAAAGTTATGCTCGTTTTAGGTTATAGGTCTCATTTTTCATGTGCTTACACCCACGATGTGCTGAACCGCGTGGCAAAGGGATGTGGGTTACCTTCCATGGTTCCTCGTGTACCCATAAACTCGGCAGTCTAGGCGCAGTTCATGATATGGTGGGCGAGTCCTCCACAGCAATGGAGTTCGATGTTGTATTGAATGTAACATGCTAGCAGTAGGAGGTACTCAGGGCTGTATCTCAACCATAGGGATGTATTTATTTTTTGTAAAATTATATACTATTCTACTCTTTGAATTTTGCTTTTTGTCGGTGTTGGCCATGCCGCAAGCTTTCTAGAAAAAAAGTATATGCGTAACAGACAACGGACGCAAAAGTTACACTCGTTTGAGGTTATAGGTCTCATTTTTCATGTGCTTATACCCACGGTGTACAGAACCGTGTGGCCGAGGGATGTGGGTTACCTTCCATGGTTCCTTGTGTACCCATAAACTCGGTAGTCTCGGTGCGGTTCATGATATGGTAGGCGAGTCCTCCACCACGATGGAGTTCGTCGCTATATTGAATGTAACTTGCTGGCAGTAGGAGGTATTCGGGGCGATATCTTAACTATAGGGATGTATTTATTTTTTGTAAAATTATATACTATTCTACTCTTTGTATTTTGCTTTTTGTCGGTGTTGGCCTCGCTGCAAGCTTTCTTGAAAAAAAAAGTATGCCCTGATCGGACAACGGATGCAAAAGTTATGCTCGTTTTAGGTTATAGGTCTCATTTTTCATGTGCTTACACCCATGGTTTGCTGAACCGCATGGCCGAGGGATGTAGGTTACCTTCCATGGTTCCTTGCGTACCCATAAACTCGATAGTCTAGGCAGTTCATGATACGGTGGGCGGGTCCTCCACCACGATGGAGTTCGACGCTGTATTGAATGTAACATGCTAGCAGTAGGAGGTACTCGGGATGGTATCTCAACCACAGGGAAGTATTTATTTTTTGTAAAATTATATACTATTCTACTCTTTGAATTTCGCTTTCTATCGGTGTTGGCCTCACCACAAGCTTTCTAGAAAAAAGTATGCCCCTAACAGACAAGGGACGCAAAAGTTACGCTCGTTTTAGGTTATAGATCTCATTTTTCATGTGCTTACACCCACGATGTGCTGAACCACGTGGCCGAGGGATGTGGGTTACCTTCCATGGTGCCTTATGTACCCATAAACTCAGTAGTCTAGGCGTAGTTCACGATACGGTGGGCGAGTCCTCCACAGCGATGGAGTTCGATGTTGTATTGAATGTAACATGCTAGCAGTAGGAGGTACTCAGGGCTGTATCTCAACCATAGGGATGTATTTATTTTTTGTAAAATTATATACTATTCTACTCTTTGAATTTTGCTTTTTGTCGGTGTTGGCCATGCCGCAAGATTTCTAGAAAAAAAGTATATGCGTAACAGACAACGGACGCAAAAGTTACACTCGTTTGAGGTTATAGGTCTCATTTTTCATGTGCTTATACCCACGGTGTACAGAACCGTGTGGCCGAGGGATGTGGGTTACCTTCCATGGTTCCTTGTGTACCCATAAACTCGGTAGTCTCGGTGCGGTTCATGATATGGTAGGCGAGTCCTCCACCACGATGGAGTTCGTCGCTATATTGAATGTAACTTGCTGGCAGTAGGAGGTATTCGGGGCGATATCTTAACTATAGGGATGTATTTATTTTTTGTAAAATTATATACTATTCTACTCTTTGTATTTTGCTTTTTGTCGGTGTTGGCCTCGCTGCAAGCTTTCTTGAAAAAAAAAGTATGCCCTGATCGGACAACGGATGCAAAAGTTATGCTCGTTTTAGGTTATAGGTCTCATTTTTCATGTGCTTACACCCATGGTTTGCTGAACCGCATGGCCGAGGGATGTAGGTTACCTTCCATGGTTCCTTGCGTACCCATAAACTCGATAGTCTAGGTGCAGTTCATGATACGGTGGGCGGGTCCTCCACCACGATGGAGTTCGACGCTGTATTGAGTGTAACATGCTGGCAGTAGGAGGTATTCGGGGCGGTATCTTAACCATAGGAAAGTATTTATTTTGAAAAAAATAATATACTATTCTACTCTTTGAATTTCGCTTTCTGTCGGTCTTGGCCTCACCGCAAGCTTTCTAGAAAAAAAGTATGCCCCTTACAGACAACGGACGCAAAAGTTATGCTCGTTTTAGGTTATAGGTCTCATTTTTCATGTGCTTACACCCATGATGTGCTGAACCGCGTGGCCAAGGGATGTGGGTTACCTTCCATGGTTCCTCGTGTACCCATAAACTCGGCAGTCTAGCAGTTCATGATACGGTGGGCGAGTCCTCCACAAGCAATGGAGTTCGATGTTGTATTGAATGTAACATGCTAGCAGTAGGAGGTACTCAGGGCTGTATCTCAACCATAGGGATGTATTTATTTTTTGTAAAATTATATAGTATTCTACTCTTTGAATTTTGCTTTTTGTCGGTGTTGGCCTTGCCGCAAGCTTTCTAGAAAAAAAGTATATGCGTAACAGACAACGGACGCAAAAGTTACACTCGTTTGAGGTTATAGGTCTCATTTTTCATGTGCTTATACCCACGTGTACAGAACCGTGTGGCCGAGGGATGTGGGTTACCTTCCATGGTTCCTTGTGTACCCATAAACTCGGTAGTCTCGGCGCGGTTCATGATATGGTAGGCGAGTCCTCCACCACGATGGAGTTCGTTGCTATATTGAATGTAACTTGCTGGCAGTAGGAGGTATTCGGGACGATATCTTAACTATAGGGATGTATTTATTTTTTGTAAAATTATACACTATTCTACTCTTTGAATTTTGCTTTTTGTCGGTGTTGGCCTCAACGCAAGCTTTCTAGAAAAAAAAAGTATGCCCCGATCGGACAACGGATGCAAAAGTTATGCTCGTTTAGGTTATCGGTCTCATTTTTCATGTGCTTACACCCATGGTTTGCTGAACCGCATAGGCCGAGGGATGTAGTTTACCTTCCATGGTTCCTTGTGTACCCATAAACTCGGTAGTCTAGGTGCAGTTCATGATACGGTGGGCGGGTCCTCCACCACGATGGAGTTCGACGCTGTATTGAGTGTAACATGCTGGCAGTAGGAGGTATTCGGGGCGGTATCTTAACCATAGGAAAGTATTTATTTTGAAAAAAATTATATACTAACTCTTTGAATTTCACTTTTTAGTCGGTGTTGGCCTCACCGCAAGCTTTCTAGAAAAAAAAAGTATGCCCCCGATCGGACAATGCATGCAAAAGTTATGCTAGTTTTAGGTTATAGGTCTCATTTTTCATGAGCTTACACCCATGAGTGTGCTGAACCGCGTGGCCGAGGGATGTGGGTTACCTTCCATGGTTCCTTGTGTACCCATAAACTCTGTAGTCTAGGCGCGGTTCATGATACGGTAGGCGAGTCCTCCACCACGACGGAGTTCGTCGCTGTATTGAATGTAACATACTGGCAGTAGGAGGTATTCGGGGCGGTATCTTAACCATAGGAAAGTATTTATTTTGAAACAAATATATACTATTCTACTCTTTGAATTTCTCTTTCTGTCAGCGTTGGCCTCGCCGTAAGCTTTCTAAAAAAAAGTATGCCCCGATCGGACAACGGATGCAAAAGTTATGCTCGTTTTAGGTAATAGGTCTCATTTTTCATGTGCTTACACCCACGAGTGTGCTGAACCGCGTGGCCGAGGGATGTGGGTTACCTTCCATGGTTCCTCGTGTACCCATAACTCGGTAGTCTAGGCAGTGTCATGATACGGTGTGCGAGTCCTCCACAGCGATGGAGTTCGACTGTTGTATTGAATGTAACATGCTAGCAGTAGGAGGTACTCGGGCTGGTATCTCAACCACAGGGAAGTATTTATTTTTTGTAAAAATTATATACTATTTACTCTTTGAATTTCGCTTTCTGTCGGTGTTGGCCTCACCGCAAGCTTTCTAGAAAAAAGTATGCCCCTAACAGACAACGGACGCAAAAGTTACGCTCGTTTTAGGTTCTAGGTCTCATTTTTCATGTGCTTACACCCACGGTGTGCTGAACCACGTGGCCGAGGGATGTGGGTTACCTTCCATGGTTCCTTGTGTACCCATAAATCGGTAGTCTAGGTCGGTTCATGATACGGTGGGCGAGTCCTCCACAGCGATGGAGTTCGACGCTGTATTGAAGGTAACATGCTAGCAGTCGGAGGTAGTCGGGTCTGTATCTCAACCATAGGGAAGTATTTAGTTTTGGTAATATAATATACTATTCTACTCTTTGAATTTCGCTTTCTGTCGGTCTTGGCCTCACCGCAAGCTTTCTAGAAAAAAAGTATGCCCCTCACAGACAACAGACGCAAAAGTTATGCTCGTTTTAGGTTATAGGTCTCATTTTTCATGTGCTTACGCCCACGATGTGCTGAACCGCGTGGCCAAGGGATGTGGGTTACCTTCCATGGTTCCTCGTGTACCCATAAACTCGGCAGTCTAGGCGCAGTTCATGATACAGTGGGCGAGTCCTCCACAGCAATGGAGTTCGATGTTGTATTGAATGTAACATGCTAGCAGTAGGAGGTACTCAGGGCTATATCTCAACCATAGGGATGTATTTATTTTTTGTAAAATTATATACTATTCTACTCTTTGAATTTTTCTTTTTGTCGGTGTTGGCCTCGCTGCAAGCTTTCTACAAAAAAAGTATATGCGTAACAGACAACGGACGCAAAAGTTACACTCATTTTAGGTTATACGTCTCATTTCTCATGTGCTTACACCCACGGTATGCTGAACCGTGTGGCCGAGGGATGTAGGTTACCTTCCATGGTTCCTTGTGTACCCATAACTCGGTAGTCTAGGTGCAGTTCATGATACGGTGGGCGGGTCCTCCACCACGATGGAGTTCGACGCTGTATTGAGTGTAACATGCTGGCAGTAGGAGGTATTCGGGGCGGTATCTTAATCATAGGAAAGTATTTATTTTGAAAAAAATTATATACTATTCTACTCTTTGAATTTCGCTTTTTGTCGGTGTTGGCTCACCGCAAGCTTCTAGAAAAAAAGTATGCCCCTGATCGGACAACAGGATGCAAAAGGTTATGCTAGTTTTAGGTTATAGGTCTCATTTTTCATGATGCTTGCACACCACTGATGTACAGAACCGCGTGGCCGAGGGATGTGGGTAGCTTTCCATGGTTCCATTGTGTACCCATTTAAACTTCGGTAGTTCTAGTCGCCGGGTTCATGATACGGTAGGGCTGACGTCCTCCTACAGCAATGGAGTTCGATGTTGTATTGAATGTAACATGCTAGCAGTAGGAGGTACTCAGGGTGCTTGTAGCTCAACCATAGGGAGGTATTTATTTTTGTGTAAAATTATATATATTCTAGAATTCTTTGAATTTCACTTTTGGGGTCGGTGTTTGGCCCTCACCGCAAGCTTTCTAGAAAAAAAAAGTATGCCCCGATCGGACAATGCATGCAACAGTTAATGCTAGTTTTAGGTTTATAGGTCTCATTTTCATG
>MU847651.1:0-49803 GCA_032690845.1 Eleusine coracana subsp. coracana
CCCGAATACGTCCTACTGCCAGCATGTTACATTCAATACAGTTGTCAATTCCATCGTGGTGGAGGAGGATCTCACCCCACAGTACATTGAATCGTGCTAGACTACAAGTTTATGGATACACAAGGAAACCATGCCGGTACAGCCACATCCCTCGGCCATGTGGTTCAGACACACCATGGGTGTCGACTAAAGCGACATGAAAAATGAGGACTGTAACCTTCAACTGAGCGTAAGCTTTTGCTTTCGTTGTCCGATTCGGGGAGTACTTTTTTTTTTCTAGAAAGCTTTGCGGTGAGGCCAATGCTGACAAAATAAAAAATTCAAAGAGTAATAGTATATAATTGTTTCAAATAAATACGTTCGCCTATGGTTAGGATACCGCCCTGAATACTCCTACTGCCAGCATGTTTACCTTTAATCCAGCGGTCGAACTCCTATCT
The DNA here is from genome assembly GCA_032690845.1 of Eleusine coracana subsp. coracana. Classification (NCBI taxonomy): domain Eukaryota; kingdom Viridiplantae; phylum Streptophyta; class Magnoliopsida; order Poales; family Poaceae; genus Eleusine; species Eleusine coracana. The sequence goes on from MU847651.1 coordinate 441, forward strand.
ATGGTGGAGGACCTCGCCCCATCATATGATGAACCGCGCCTACCTAGGACTACCGAGTTATGGGTACACAAGGAACCATGGATGGTAACCAGCATCCTCGGCCATGTGGTTCAACACACCATGGGTGTAAGGCACATGAAAAATGAGACCTATAACCTAAAACGAGCGTAACTTTTGCTTCCGTTGTCCGATCGGGGAATACTTTTTTTTTCTAGAAAGCTTGCGGTGAGGCCAATGCTGACAAAAACAAAATTCAAAGAGTAAATAGTATATAATTTGTTTCAAAATAAATACTTCCCTATGGTTAGGATACCGCCCTGAATACCTCCTACTGCCAGCATGTTACATTTAATACAGCGTCGAACTCCATCGTGGTGGAGGACTCGCCCATCGTATCATGAACCGCGCCTAGACTACCGAGTTTATGGGTACACAAGGAACCATGGATGGTAACCCGCATCCCTCGGCCACGCGGTTCAGCACACCATGGGTGTAAGCACATGAAAAATGAGACCTATAACCTAAACGAGCATAACATTTGCATCCGTTGTCCGATCGGGGAATACTTTTTTTTTCTAGAAAGCTTTGCGGCAGGCCAATGCTGACAAAAAGCAAAATTCAAAGAGTAGAATAGTATATAATTTGTTTCAAAATAAATACTTTCCTATGGTTAAGATACTGCCCTGAATATGTCCTACTGCCAGCATGTTACATTTAATACAGCGTCGAACTCCATCGTGGTGGAGGACTCGCCCATCGTATCATGAACCGCGCCTAGACTACCAAGTTTATGGATACACAAGGAACCATGGAAGGTAACCCACATCCCTCGGCCACGTGGTTCAACACACCATGGGTGTAAGCACATGAAAAATGAGACCTATAACCTAAACCGAGCGTAACTTTTGCGTCCGTTGTCCGATCGGGGAATACTTTTTTTTTTCCAGAAAGCTTGCGGCGAGGCCAATGCTGACAAAAAGCAAAATTCAAAGAGTAGAATAGTATATATTTGTTTCAAAAACATACTTTCCTATGGTTAAGATACTGCCCCGAATACGTCCTACTGCCAGCATGTTACATTCAATACAGTGTCAAACTCCATCGTGGTGGAGGACTCACCCACCGTATCATGAATCATGCCTAGACTACCAAGTTTATGGATACACAAGGAACCATGGAAGGTAACCCACATCCCTCGGCCACGTGGTTCAACACACCATGGGTGTAAGCACATCAAAAATGAGACCTATAACCTAAAACGAGCGTAACTTTTGCATCCGTTGTCCGATCGGGAGAATACTTTTTTTTTTCTAGAAAGCTTGCGTCGAGGCCAATGCTGACAAAAAGCAAAATTCAAAGAGTAGAATAGTATATAATTTGTTTCAAAAACCATACTTTCCTATGGTTAAGATACTGCCCTGAATACGTCCTACTGCCAGCATGTTACATTTAATACAGCGTCAAACTACATCGTGGTGGAGGACTCGCCCACCGTATCATGAATCATGCCTAGACTACCAATTTATGGATACACAAGGAACCATGGAAGGTAACCCACATCCCTCGGCCACTGTGGTTCAACACACCATGGGTGTAAGCACATGAAAAATGAGACCTATAACCTAAACCGAGCGTAACTTTTGCGTCCGTTGTCCGATCGGGGAATACTTTTTTTTTCCTAGAAAGCTTGCGGCGAGGTCAATGCTGTCAAAAAGCAAAATTCAAAGAGTAGAATAGTATGTAATTTGTTTCAAAAACCATACTTTCCTATGGTTAAGATACTGCCCCGAATACGTCCTACTGCCAGCATGTTACATTCAATACAGTGTCAAACTCCATCGTGGTGGAGGACTCACCCACCGTATCATGAATCGTGCCTAGACTACCAAGTTTATGGATACACAAGGAACCATGGAAGGTAACCCACATCCCTCGGCCACTGTGGTTCAACACACCATGGGTGTAAGCACATGAAAAATGAGACCTATAACCTAAAACGAGCGTAACTTTTGCTTCCGTTGTCCGATCGGGGAATACTTTTTTTTTCTAGAAAGCTTGCGGTGAGGCCAATGCTGACAAAAAGCAAAATTCAAAGAGTAGAATAGTATATAATTTGTTTCAAAATAAATACTTCCTATGGTTAGGATACCTGCCCTGAATACGTCCTACTGCCAGCATGTTACATTCAATACAGCGTCGAACTCCATCGTGGTGGAGGACTCGCCCATCGTATCATGAACCGCGCCTAGACTACCAAGTTTATGGATACACAAGGAACCATGGAAGGTAACCCACATCCCTCGGCCACGTGGTTCAACACACCATGGGTGTAAGCACATGAAAAATGAGACCTATAACCTAAACGAGCGTAACTTTTGCGTCCGTTGTCCGATCGGGGAATACTTTTTTTTCCTAGAAAGCTTGCGGCGAGGCCAATGCTGACAAAAAGCAAAATTCAAAGAGTAGAATAGTATATAATTTGTTTCAAAAACCATACTTTCCTATGGTTAAGATACTGCCCCGAATACGTCCTACTGCCAGCATGTTACATTCAATACAGTGTCAAACTCCATCGTGGTGGAGGACTCACCCACCGTATCATGAATCATGCCTAGACTACCACGTTATGGATACACAAGGAACCATGGAAGGTAACCCACATCCCTCGGCCACTGTGGTTCAACACACCATGGGTGTAAGCACATCAAAAATGAGACCTATAACCTAAAACGAGCGTAACTTTTGCATCCGTTGTCCGATCGGAGAATACTTTTTTTTTCTAGAAATGCTTGCAGTGAGGCCAATGCTGACAAAAAGCAAAATTCAAAGAGTAAATAGTATATAATTTGTTTCAAAATAAATACTTCCTATGGTTAGGATACTGCCCTGAATACCTCCTACTGCCAGCATGTTACATTAATACAGCGTCAAACTACATCGTGGTGGAGGACTCGCCCACCGTATCATGAATCATGCCTAGACTACCAAGTTTATGGATACACAAGGAACCATGGAAGGTAACCCACATCCCTCGGCCACGTGGTTCAACACACCATGGGTGTAAGCACATGAAAAATGAGACCTATAACCTAAACAGAGCGTAACTTTTGCGTCCGTTGTCCGATCGGGGAATACTTTTTTTTTCCAGAAAGCTTGCGGCGAGGCCAATGCTGACAAAAAGCAAAATTCAAAGAGTAGAATAGTATATAATTTGTTTCAAAAACCATACTTTCCTATGGTTAAGATACTGCCCCGAATACGTCCTACTGCCAGCATGTTACATTCAATACAGTGTCAAACTCCATCGTGGTGGAGGACTCACCCACCGTATCATGAATCGTGCCTAGACTACCAAGTTTATGGATACACAAGGAACCATGGAAGGTAACCCACATCCCTCGGCCACTGTGGTTCAACACACCATGGGTGTAAGCACATGAAAAATGAGACCTATAACCTAAAACGAGCGTAACTTTTGCTTCCGTTGTCCGATCGGGGAATACTTTTTTTTTCTAGAAAGCTTGCGGTGAGGCCAATGCTGACAAAAAGCAAAATTCAAAGAGTAGAATAGTATATAATTTGTTTCAAAATACATACTTCCCTATGGTTAGATACTGCCCCGAATACCTCCTACTGCCAGCATGTTACATTCAATACAGTGTCGAACTCCATCGTGGTGGAGGACTCGCCCACCGTATCATGAATCCGCGCCTAGACTACCGAGTTTATGGATACACAAGGAACCATGGAAGGTAACCCAGCATCCCTCGGCCACGCGGTTCAGCACACCATGGGTGTAAGCACATGAAAAATGAGACCTATAACCTAAAACGAGCATAACATTTGCATCCGTTGTCCGATCGGGGAATACTTTTTTTTTCTAGAAAGCTTGCGGCGAGGCCAATGCTGACAAAAAGCAAAATTCAAAGAGTAGAATAGTATATAATTTGTTTCAAAATAAATACTTTCCTATGGTTAAGATACTGCCCCGAATACTGTCCTACTGCCAGCATGTTACATTCAATACAGTGTCAAACTCCATCGTGGTGGAGGACTCGCCCACCGTATCATGAATCAGTGCCTAGACTACCAAGTTTATGGATACACAAGGAACCATGGAAGGTAACCCACATCCCTCGGCCACGTGGTTCAACACACCATGGGTGTAAGCACATGAAAATGAGACCTATAACCTAAAACGAGCGTAACTTTTGCATCCGTTGTCCGATCGGGGAATACTTTTTTTTTCTAGAAAGCTTGCAGTGAGGCCAATGCTGACAAAAAGCAAAATTCAAAGAGTAAATAGTATATAATTTGTTTCAAAATAAATACTTTCCCTACGGTTAGGATACCGCCCTGAATACCTCCTACTGCCAGCATGTTACATTTAATACAGCGTCAAACTACATCGTGGTGGAGGACTCGCCCACCGTATCATGAATCATGCCTAGACTACCAAGTTTATGGATACACAAGGAACCATGGAAGGTAACCCACATCCCTCGGCCACGTGGTTCAACACACCATGGGTGTAAGCACATGAAAAATGAGACCTATAACCTAAACCGAGCGTAACTTTTGCGTCCGTTGTCCGATCGGGGAATACTTTTTTTTTCCAGAAAGCTTGCGGCGAGGCCAATGCTGACAAAAAGCAAAATTCAAAGAGTAGAATAGTATATAATTTGTTTCAAAAACCATACTTTCCTATGGTTAAGATACTGCCCCGAATACGTCCTACTGCCAGCATGTTACATTAATACAGCTGTCGAACTCCATCGTGGTGGAGGACTCGCCCATCGTATCATGAACCGCGCCTAGACTACCAAGTTTATGGATACACAAGGAACCATGGAAGGTAACCCACATCCCTCGGCCACTGTGGTTCAACACACCATGGGTGTAAGCACATCAAAATGAGACCTATAACCTAAAACGAGCGTAACTTTTGCTTCCGTTGTCCGATCGGGGAATACTTTTTTTTTCTAGAAAGCTTGCGGCGAGGCCAATGCTGACAAAAAGCAAAATTCAAAGAGTAGAATAGTATATAATTTGTTTCAAAATAAATACTTCCCTATGGTTAAGATACTGCCCTGAATACGTCCTACTGCCAGCATGTTACATTTAATACAGCGTCGAACTCCATCGTGGTGGAGGACTCGCCCATCGTATCATGAACCGCGCCTAGACTACCAAGTTTATGGATACACAAGGAACCATGGAAGGTAACCCACATCCCTCGGCCACGTGGTTCAACACACCATGGGTGTAAGCACATGAAAAATGAGACCTATAACCTAAACGAGCGTAACTTTTGCAGTCCGTTGTCCGATCGGGGAATACTTTTTTTTTCTAGAAAGCTTGCGGCGAGGCCAATGCTGACAAAAAGCAAAATTCAAAGAGTAGAATAGTATATAATTTGTTTCAAATAACCATACTTTCCTATGGTTAAGATACTGCCCCGAATACGTCCTACTGCCAGCATGTTACATTCAATACAGTGTCAAACTCCATCGTGGTGGAGGACTCACCCACCGTATCATGAATCATGCCTAGACTACCACGTTTATGGATACACAAGGAACCATGGAAGGTAACCCACATCCCTCGGCCACGTGGTTCAACACACCATGGGTGTAAGCACATAAAAATGAGACCTATAACCTAAAACGAGCGTAACTTTTGCATCCGTTGTCCGATCGGGGAATACTTTTTTTTTTCTAGAAAGCTTGCGTCGAGGCCAATGCTGACAAAAAGCAAAATTCAAAGAGTAAATAGTATATAATTTGTTTCAAAATAAATACTTCCCTATGGTTAGGATACCGCCCTGAATACCTCCTACTGCCAGCATGTTACATTTAATACAGCGTCAAACTACATCGTGGTGGAGGACTCGCCCACCGTATCATGAATCATGCCTAGACTACCAAGTTTATGGATACACAAGGAACCATGGAAGGTAACCCACATCCCTCGGCCACGTGGTTCAACACACCATGGGTGTAAGCACATGAAAAATGAGACCTATAACCTAAACAGAGCGTAACTTTTGCGTCCGTTGTCCGATCGGGGAATACTTTTTTTTTTCCAGAAAGCTTGCGGCGAGGCCAATGCTGACAAAAAGCAAAATTCAAAGAGTAGAATAGTATGTAATTTGTTTCAAAAACCATACTTTCCTATGGTTAAGATACTGCCCCGAATACGTCCTACTGCCAGCATGTTACATTCAATACAGTGTCAAACTCCATCGTGGTGGAGGACTCACCCACCGTATCATGAATCCGTGCCTAGACTACCAAGTTTATGGATACACAAGGAACCATGGAAGGTAACCCACATCCCTCGGCCACGTGGTTCAACACACCATGGGTGTAAGCACATGAAAAATGAGACCTATAACCTAAACGAGCGTAACTTTTGCGTCCGTTGTCCGATCGGGGAATACTTTTTTTTTCCTAGAAAGCTTGCGGCGAGGCCAATGCTGACAAAAAGCAAAATTCAAAGAGTAGAATAGTATATAATTTGTTTCAAAATACATACTTTCCTATGGTTAGATACTGCCCTGAATACGTCCTACTGCCAGCATGTTACATTAATACAGTGTCGAAACTCCATCGTGGTGGAGGACTCGCCCACCGTATCATGAATCGTGCCTAGACTACCAAGTTTATGGATACACAAGGAACCATGGAAGGTAACCCACATCCCTCGGCCATGTGGTTCAACACACCATGGGTGTAAGCACATGAAAAATGAGACCTATAACCTAAAACGAGCGTAACATTTGCATCCGTTGTCCGATCGGGGAATACTTTTTTTTTTCTAGAAAGCTTGCGGCAAGGCCAATGCTGACAAAAAGCAAAATTCAAAGAGTAGAATAGTATATAATTTGTTTCAAAATAAATACTTTCCTATGGTTAAGATACTGCCCTGAATATGTCCTACTGCCAGCATGTTACATTTAATACAGCGTCGAACTCCATCGTGGTGGAGGACTCGCCCATCGTATCATGAACCGCGCCTAGACTACCAAGTTTATGGATACACAAGGAACCATGGAAGGTAACCCACATCCCTCGGCCACGTGGTTCAACACACCATGGGTGTAAGCACATGAAAAATGAGACCTATAACCTAAACCGAGCGTAACTTTTGCGTCCGTTGTCCGATCGGGGAATACTTTTTTTTTCCAGAAAGCTTGTGGCGAGGCCAATGCTGACAAAAAGCAAAATTCAAAGAGTAGAATAGTATATAATTTGTTTCAAAAACCATACTTTCCCTATGGTTAAGATACTGCCCCGAATACATCCTACTGCCAGCATGTTACATTCAATACAGCGTCGAACTCCATCGTGGTGGAGGACTCACCCACCGTATCATGAATCGTGCCTAGACTACCACGTTTATGGAAACACAAGGAACCATGGAAGGTAACCCACATCCCTCGGCCATGTGGTTCAACACACCATGGGTGTAAGCACATCAAAAATGAGACCTATAACCTAAAACGAGCGTAACTTTTGCATCCGTTGTCCGATCGGGGAATACTTTTTTTTTCTAGAAAGCTTGTAGTGAGGCCAATGCTGACAAAAAGCAAAATTCAAAGAGTAGAATAGTATATAATTTGTTTCAAAATAAATACTTCCCTACGGTTAGGATACCGCCCTGAATACCTCCTACTGCCAGCATGTTACATTAATACAGCGTCAAACTACATCGTGGTGGAGGACTCACCCACCGTATCATGAATCATGCCTAGACTACCAAGTTTATGGATACACAAGGAACCATGGAAGGTAACCCACATCCCTCGGCCACGTGGTTCAACACACCATGGGTGTAAGCACATGAAAAATGAGACCTATAACCTAAACCGAGCGTAACTTTTGCGTCCGTTGTCCGATCGGGGAATACTTTTTTTTTCCAGAAAGCTTGCGGCGAGGCCAATGCTGACAAAAAGCAAAATTCAAAGAGTAGAATAGTATATAATTTGTTTCAAAAACCATACTTTCCTATGGTTAAGATACTGCCCCGAATACGTCCTACTGCCAGCATGTTACATTCAATACAGTGTCAAACTCCATCGTGGTGGAGGACTCACCCACCGTATCATGAATCGTGCCTAGACTACCACGTTTATGGATACACAAGGAACCATGGAAGGTAACCCACATCCCTCGGCCATGTGGTTCAACACACCATGGGTGTAAGCACATCAAAAATGAGACCTATAACCTAAAACGAGCGTAACTTTTGCATCCGTTGTCCGATTGGGGAATACTTTTTTTTTCTAGAAAGCTTGCAGTGAGGCCAATGCTGACAAAAAGCAAATTCAAAGAGTAAATAGTATATAATTTGTTTCAAAATAAATACTTCCCTACGGTTAGGATACCGCCCTGAATACCTCCTACTGCCAGCATGTTACATTTAATACAGCTGTCAAACTACATCGTGGTGGAGGACTCGCCCACCGTATCATGAATCATGCCTAGACTACCAAGTTTATGGATACACAAGGAACCATGGAAGGTAACCCACATCCCTCGGCCACGTGGTTCAACACACCATGGGTGTAAGCACATGAAAAATGAGACCTATAACCTAAACCGAGCGTAACTTTTGCGTCCGTTGTCCGATCGAGGAATACTTTTTTTTTGCAGAAAGCTTGCGGCGAGGCCAATGCTGACAAAAAGCAAAATTCAAAGAGTAGAATAGTATGTAATTTGTTTCAAAAACCATACTTTCCTATGGTTAAGATACTGCCCCGAATACGTCCTACTGCCAGCATGTTACATTCAATACAGTGTCAAACTCCATCGTGGTGGAGGACTCGCCCACCGTATCATGAATCGTGCCCTAGACTACCGAGTTTATGGATACACAAGGAACCATGGAATGGTAACCCACATCCCTCGGCCATGTGGTTCAACACACCATTGGTGTAAGCACATGAAAAATGAGACCTATAACCTAAAACGAGCATAACTTTTGCGTCCGTTGTCCGATCGGGGCATACTTTTTTTTTCTAGAAAGCTTGCGGGGAGGCCAATGCTGACAAAAAGTGAAATTCAAAGAGTAGAATAGTATATAATTAGTTTCAAAATAAATACTTTCCTATAGTTAAGATACTGCCCCGAATATGTCCTACTGCCAGCATGTTACATTTAATACAGTGTCAAACTCCATCGTGGTGGGGGACTCGCCCACCGTATCATGAATCGTGCCTAGACTACCAAGTTTATGGATACACAAGGAACCATGGAAGGTAACCCACATCCCTCAGCCACGTGGTTCAATACACCATGGGTGTAAGCACATGAAAAATGAGACCTATAACCTAAAACGAGCGTAACTTTTGCGTCCGTTGTCCGATCGGGGAATACTTTTTTTTTCTAGAAAGCTTGCGGCGAGGCCAATGCTGACAAAAAGCAAAATTCAAAGAGTAGAATAGTATATAATTTGTTTCAAAAACCATACATTCCGATGGTTAAGATACTGCCCCGAATACGTCCTACTGCCAGCATGTTACATTCAATACAGTGTCAAATTCCATCGTGGTGGAGGACTCGCCCACCGTATCATGAATCGTGCCTATACTACCAAGTTTATGGATACACAAGGAACCATGGAAGGTAACCCACATCCCTCGGCCATGTGGTTCAACACACTATGGGTGTAAGCACATGAAAAATGAGACCTATAACCTAAAACGAGCGTAACTTTTGCGTCCGTTGTCTGTTAGGGGCATACTTTTTTTCTAGAAAGCTTGCGGCGAGGCCAATACCGACAAAAAGCCAAATTCAAAGAGTAAATAGCATATAATTTTACAAAAAATAAATACATCCCTATGGTTGAGATACAGCCCTGAGTACCTCCTACTGCCACCATGTTACATTCAATACAACGTCGAACTCTATCGTGGTGGAGGACTCGCCCACCGTATCATGAACCGCGCCTAGACTACCGAGTTTATGGGTACACAAGGAATGATGGAAGGTAACCCACATCCCTCGGCCACGCGGTTCAGCACACCGTGGGTGTAAGCACATGAAAAATGAGACCCTTAACCTAAAACGAGCGTAACTTTTGCGTCCGTTGTCCGATCCGGGCATACTTTTTTTTTCTAGAAAGCTTGCGGCGAGGCCAACATCGACAAAAACCAAAATTCAAAGAGTAGAGTAGTATATAATTTTTTTGAAAATAAATATTTCCCTATGGTTAAGATACTGCCATGAATACCTCCTAGTGCCAGCATGTTACATTCAATACAGCGTCAAACTCCATCGTGGTGGAGGACTCGCCTACCGTATCATGAACCGCGCCTAGACTACCGAGTTTATAGGGTACACAAGGAACCATGGAAGGTAACCCACATCCCTCCGCCACGTGGTTCAGCACACCGTGGGTGTAAGCACAAGAAAAATGAGACCTATATCCTAAAACGAGCAAAACTTTTGCGTCCGTTGTCTGTTAGGGGCATACTCTTTTTCTAGAAAGCTTGCGGCAGGCCAATACTGATAGAAAGCGAAATTCAAAGAGTAGAATATTATATAATTTTACAAAAAATAAATACTTCCCTATGGTTGAGATACCGCCCCGAGTACGTCCTACTTCTAGCATGTTACATTCAATACAATGTCGAACTCTATTGCTGTGGAGGACTCGTCCACCGTATCATGAAACGCGCCTGGACTACCGAGTTTATGGCTATACAAGGAACTATGGGAGGTAACCCACATCCCTCGGCCACGCGGTTCAACACACCGTGGGTGTAAGCTCATGGAAAATGAGACCTAGAACCTAAAACGAGCATAACTTTTGTATCCGTTGTCCGACCAGGGCATACTTTTTTGTCTAGAAAGCTTGCAGCGAGGCCAACACCGACAAAAAGCAAATTTCAAAGAGTAGAATAGTATATAATTTTTTTCAAAATAAATACTTCCCTATGGTTAAGATACCGCCCCAAATACCTCCTACTGCCACCATGTTACACTCAAAACAGCGTCGAACTCCATCGTGGTGGAGGACTCGCCCACCGTATCATGACCCGCGCCTAGACTACAGAGTTTATGGGTACACAAGGAACCATGGAAGGTAACCCACATCCCACGGCCACACGGTTCAGTACATCATGGGTGTAAGCACATGAAAAATGAGACCTATAACCTAAAACGAGCGTAACTTTTGCGTCCGTTGTCTGTTAAGGGCATACCTTTTTTCTAGAAAGCTTGCGGTAAGGCTAACATCGACAAAAAGCGAAATTAAAAGAGTAGAATAGTATACAATTTTACAAAAAATAAATACTTCCTGATGTGCACAAGGGTTCCCGATCTTCCGAAAGGTTCCGGATATGTTGATTTGGTCGGAGGTGACACACAAATCGATCCGGCTTCAGAAGAGCACGTTCTAAACCCCGCAATCGCAGCACGACGTCTCCTTTGGTTATCAACCGTCCTAAAACGATTGACCTCGCCGAGAAGGCTAATCCCTGCCTGCGAATCAAGAACACAAGCAAGAGCAAAGAAGAAAGCAACACAATTGCATATGTATTATAAATCTCACGAAGTTGGGGTCTCACAAACCGTGATAACGGCGAAACTGTTATGAACAGAATAATCTATGCAAAACCCCAAACCCTAATGAAGAGGCGGCGGCTGTATATGAGGACCCTAGGGTTGTGCAAGACCCCCTGGACGCAGCCCTAAGTGGGCTCAACTCGATACATGGCCCAAAGACCGATTACGGTGTCGCAGCACCAGGACAGATTCTGTATATCAACTTGTTTCAACGATTGCCGACGGCTCGCGATGTAATTTTGATATGGGACCAGTTGGGTTGGAAAGATCTTTTCGTTATGTTTCCAGGCATATATAGAACGTCCAAATCCGAGTCCGTATGCGTTCTGGGCGTCCGTTTTAGTACAGACTGGTCCTGGGCTCCGAAACAGACTCAAAGTCGGTTTTAGATTGGGCTTCCACCTTGGCTTGGACGTCCTTGCTGGCCCATCACGCCTCCAATCACCTCCTCAGCTATATCATCATCATCTCCATGGTTCCTAACAATAATTAAATTATTAGGTAGCAATCTATTCTCAAAATCATATAAACAAAACATTAGAAACGAAGTCACCTGTAAATTCAGGTGATGCACATGAGCTTTCATCTTAGTTGGAGGAGTGTTGCATGTATCCATAGGTGTGATGTTCTCATCATTCTCCCCCTTTTGAATTAGAGTCGTCCTCGACTCGATCCCATCTCTTTCTCCGAATATTTGTCTCAAATCTGAAATATGAAATATAGAATTATTCCCAAACTTGGGATGCACCTCATGTTTATATGCGTTATAAAAATTATCATTAGAATGTGAAACTACAGTAGAAGGCATGTCACACAACCGAACAACATCTTTGAAAAATTGGCCAGTAGTATGAACATCATCCTCACTCTTATGACAAGTTAGAAAATGTGTGATCTTAGAAACAGTAGAAAAACTTGATATGACATGACAATTTTTATTGCAGTTTTCTAGTGTCTCATTGAGTTGCACAACACAAGGAGGTTTCAATGTTGAAGAAATATAAACTCTATGCACCGTAAACAAACCTCTATGATCATAATAGCCAATAGCATGAAAATTATTTCTTGTCAATAAAGGAAATTCAGTTTGAGAAAAGATTTTCTTCTCAATGGCATTTAGATCACAAAGAACATCAAATTCAATATAACCCAAAGTGTTTAGAGAAGTCAACAATTTCTGCTCATCCTTTTCACATGTAACTAAAATCAAATGTTTTATTTCAGCACCCATAGGTGAATCATAAGCAAAAGCATCAAGCTCATTTATTTGTTGTGGCAAAGGTATAAGTGAAGCATTGGCACACAACTCCTCTTTATCACAAGGACCAATAGATAAATCAACTTGTAACAAAGAAACATCATCATAAGATTCCAATACAGCAAGATTATTGGAACAATTCATCACATCAAGAAAGCTTTTACCTGAAGCAACAACCTGTTCTTTATCCTTTCCACTATCATCTTCTTTATGTAGATGTTCAAATGTATTAATTGCAACAAGAGGTAAAGAAATATATTCATCCTCTAGTAATTCAGATTTTGATGGAAGTGTTGCAACATTTGAAATAGCCCATTCTATCCTAAATGGTTCATTCTTTCTTCTCTCAAATCTTTGTTGGTCCTCTTCTAAAATTTCAGCAGCAGTCATAGGTTTAAGAGTAACCCTTCTACCATTGTATTTAAATGAGTAGCTATTAGCAATGGCATTATGTGAAACATTATTTGTAGATATCCAAGGTTTACCTAATAACACATGACATGCTTGCATAGGTACTATATCAAATTCTGCACTATCCTTGTAAGAACCAATAAAAAATTCAATGCGTGCAATTTGATCTACCTTTATCTTACCACAAGAATTTACCCATTGGATGTAGTATGGACATGGGTGTGGTTGTGTGGTCAAGCCAAGCTTCTCGACCAACTCCAAGCTTACAATGTTGTGGCTAGTCTCTCCATCAATGATGACACGACAACGTCGATCCTTCACAACAAAGTGAGTCTGGAATAAATTGTTTAATTGATTTTGCTCTACCTTCTCCATTTGAGAACTGAACACTCGTTGTGCTACAACACTCTTATCATCATGAGATGCCATCAATTCATTCCCATGAGTATTGGAACCTGTCATTGTTAGTAGCAAACAAGAAAACACACAAGAGTATATTTTCCTATCACTACTATGTAATAATGGTGGAAACTCTCAACAAGAAAATGGAAGCATCTCACCAAGCCCTTACAAAGTTTTTAATTACAGCAAGCAAAGGATACCTTGGAGAGTGTGAACTGACAATTGCGAGAGTCAAAAATTTATGCCTGTTCGGAAGGATATATATGGAGCTTGGATAGGCAATATTAGGTAGCAAGGATTAGCAAGATCTCAATTCAGAAATTGCAAAACTGAATAATAGTCCCAAGCTAGTCTATGTCACCGGCCTAAACTTGTCTCGGACCTAGTTCAATCAAGCAAGCGAATGACTTAACAAAGAATGCAAAGGCTGCAAGCAATTCTGAATTTTTATCTTTGCCTTTTTCTACTTCTCTTTTTTGTGCGGCTTTTTCCTCTTGTGCACTTTTGCCTTTTTCTTGTCTTTTCTTGTGAATCAGAACTGCAGCAAGGTATTAGTACTAGAAAGAAAAAGGAAAATATATTCTAGCATAAGCAATATTATAATCTGAATATGATAGTCACAGAGATAGATAGTATATTATTCCAAAACTCTCAATGTGTGCAACAAACTGAATTTTTTTTTTCATGATTCTCTATGAACAAGGACATGCACCACTCAAACAAGACCAAAGAACAAGCACTAGACCAGCAATACAATGACCTTGTAGGGACTAAAATTCAGAGAAGCAAACTAAACTGAAAATTGCATAGCACAAGGGGGATATAGGACAGCGGAAACACGACGAACAAATTTTTTTGTAGGGTAGTTTTCTGGAGTTTAGAACTGAACAAAATAACAGAGATAAGGGTGAACCTAACGGTGTACCTGAAGCTCTGATTACCACTTGATGTGGACAAGGGTTCCCGATCTTCCGAAAGGTTCTGGATACGTTGATTTGGTCGGAGGCGACACACAAATCGATCCGGCTTCAGAACAGCACGTTCTAAACCCCGCAATCGCTGCACGATGACTCCTCTGGTTATCAATCATCCTAAAATGATTGACCTCGTCAAGAAGGCTAATCCCTTCCTGCGAATCAAGAACACAAGCAAGAGCAAAGAAGAAAGCAACACAATTGCATATGTATTATAAATCTCACGAAGTTGGGGTCTCACAAACCGTGATGATGGCGAAACTGTTATGAACAGAATAATCTAAGCAAAACCCCAAACCCTAATGAAGAGGCGGCGGCTGTATATGAGGACCCTAGGGTCGTGCAAGACCCCCTGGATGCAGCCCTAAGTGGGCTCAACTCGATACATGGCCCAAAGACCGATTACGGTGTCGCAGCACCAGGACCGATTCTGTATATCAACTTATTTCGACGATTGCCAACGGCTCGCGATGAATTTTGATATGGGACCAGTTGGGTTGGAAAGATCTTTTTGTTGCGTTTCCAGGCATATGTAGAACGTCCAAATCCGAGTCCGTATGCGTTCTGGGCGTCCGTTCTAGTGCAGACTGGTCCTGGGCTCCGAAACAGACTCAAAGTCGGTTTTAGATTGGGCTTCCACCTTGGCTTGGACGTCCTTGCTGGCCCATCACGCCTCTAATCACCTCCTCAGCTATATCATCATCATCTCCATGGTTCCTAACAATAATTAAATCATTAGATAGTAATCTATTCTCAAAATCACATAAACAAAACATTAGAAACGAAGTCACCTGTAAATTCAGGTGATGCACATGAGCTTTCATCTTAGTTGGAGGAGTGTTACGTGTATCCATAGGTGTGATGTTCTCATCACTTCCCTATGGTTGAGATACCGCCCCGAGTATGTCCTATTGCTAGCATGTTACATTCAATACAATGTCGAACTCTATTGCTGTGGAGGACTCGTCCACCGTATCATGAACCGCGCCTAGACTACCGAGTTTATGGCTATACAAGGAACCATGGAAGGTAACCCACATCCCTCGGCCACGCGGTTCAGCACACCATTGGTGTAAGCACATGACAAATGAGACCCTTAACCTAAAACGATCATAACTTTTGCGTCCGTTGTCCGATCGGGGCATACTTTTTTTTCTAGAAAGCTTGCGGCGAGGCCAACACCGACAAAAAGCGAAATACAAAGAGTAAAATAGTATATAAGTTTTTTCAAAATAAATACTTCCCTATGGTTAAGATACCGCCCCAAATACCTCCTACTGCCAGCATGTTACATTCAATACACCGTCGAACTCCATCATGGTGGAGGACTCGCCCACCGTATCATGAACCGCGCCTAGACTACTGAGTTTATGGGTACACAAGGATCCATGGAAGGTAACCCGCATCCCTCTGCCACGCGGTTCAGCACACCGTGGGTGTAAGCACATGAAAAATGAGACCTATAACCTAAACGAGCGTAACTTTTGCGTCCTTGCCCATTAGGGGCATACTTTTTTCTAAAAAGCTTGTGGCAGGGCCAACACCAATAGAAAGCGAAATTCATAGAGTAGAATAGTATATAATTTTACAAAAAATAAATACTTCCATATGGTTGAGATACCGCCATGAGTACCTTCTACTGCTAGCATGTTACATTCAATTCAACGTCGATCTCCATCGCTGTGGAGGACTCGCCCACCGTATCATGAACTACGCCTAGGCTACAGAGTTTACGGGTATACAATGAACCATGGAAGGTAGCCCACATCCCTCGGCCACGTGGTTCAGCACACCGTGGGTGTAAGAATATAAAAAATGAGACCTATAACCTAAAACGAGCATAACTTTTGCATCCCTTGTCCGATCGGGACATACTTCTTTTTTCTAGAAAGCTTGTGGCGAGGCCAACACCAATAAAAAGCAAAATTTAAAGAGTAGAATAGTATTGTGGGATATATATACCAGGGATACCTCACCCCTCGGATATATTGCCGAGTGGGCTGGGGACCAATAAAGATAAAGCCCATGAAGATAATTACTTCGATTATTACTTGGAGTAGACAATAAGTCAATATTAGGGATAGAAAGTTAGAGATAGAATCCTAGTCAGAAATCATGTTGTAACCGACTAGAAGACTTGCCATGTAACCCTGCCCCTCGGATATATAAGGAGGGGCAGGGGCTCTCTCATTGACAACTAGATTATACCGCATAATACACCACAAAATACAGGACATAGGGTTGTTATCCTCCGGGAGGCCCGAACCTGTCTAAACCTTGCGTCTTGTGTGTCCATCGACTCTCGGTCTCGTGCATGCCTCTACCGATAAACAAAGATCATGGGTAGCCCTATGATCCACTGCCGATATTAGTATTGACAGTTGGCGCGCCTAGGTACAGGCAGCGCGCTGATCGACTTGTCGAGTTCGATGGCCAAGCTTTTGGAAAAGTATGGATCTTCGTCGGTAGTGATTGAGCGGAGGCAACCTCATCTGGCGAGGCGACCTGTTTTGGCGGGTTAGATCGAGGAAGCAGCCGACAAACTCGTCGAGATCCGGATGTGTGTTAGCCTACGTACTTGGAAGCTAATCCGCCGATCTGAGTTGACAAAGCATTTGAAATCAGGGAATCCTAGATCGTCTTTCCTTCTTTATCTTTTCTGCATTATTTTATTCCATACATGCTGATCGTCCAAGTTAATTATTTCTGCCCCGAATCTGCCGTGGTTTCGTGAGCAACCAGGACTCGGAAGCACACCGTGTCGTACATGTACATAGGGAAGGATATTTTCATTTCTTTATTTTTTCTTTCTACAATATTTTAGTCCATATATTATCCACTAATCAACCTAAGTAGTGGAATACTTAATGTACACGTGATGATGTTATTTTGTATGATCGGGAGCTGCATGGAGACAAAGCTAGATCATCATTGGTGACTCGGAGGCAGCTTGACCATCGGACAACACGGTAGGACGACTCGGTGCATAGGCAGCTCAACTGGCGCTACTAGGACTGTAACTCGTAATCGAGTCTGAGGTGTTTACGTGTCTACAGTCAGGGAAGTTTTGTTTCCTTCTTATTTTATATTATCACTATTCTACCTTGCATACTCATACATGTATGCTAATTAGTTTAATTTTTAGAACACTAACCATATTCATATTATACTTTGTTACATGGATACGAGAGTTGTCGTAAAGTCAGGGTGTTTGACTTGCGAGCTCTGAGAACCCTTGATGAATTCAGCTCAAAGAAAGTTGATGGTTCAGTAACTCGCATCAGCTTAGATTTGGCAACTCGGCCGATCGCACGTACAAGCGCCATATCAGTCAGTGTCGTAGCTACGACGACTCCGAGGCACGCATCAGGGAAGGATTATTCTGCATACTATGTTTTTTTCATTATTTTTTGTCACATTATTTTATTTTGCATGTGTTAATCAACTGGATTAGCCGAGTACTCATCACGTGGAATCTTATTGTTTGCATGGATATAAGTTTCACGGAGCAAGATACTCGGTGGTTTGGATCATCATCAGTTGATGAAATTGCAGCTGTGAAACCGGAAGCTCGGTGACTTGTTTCCAAGACGACGACTGCAAGTGCATTTGATCCCGTCAATTGCATGGCGTTTGGCGCAACTTGGAGGCTGGTTTGGACCTAAGTTGGCCATCACGTGTCAATTCAACCGAGCAGCACCGAGAGTCATTCATGTGTTGAAAATTAGGCGGGTGATCAAGATGGCGAGGCCGGTTGTCCACTCTCGACTGATGGGTCAGCAACTCGGCGACGCAATGGCTCGTCTACACGACTGAAGGCACAAGCACACTGGTGATGTATTGAGTCACTCAAGCATTCGAAGCCACTTGTTGAATCGCCCAATCACTCGGCGTGACAAATCGACTGACACATTGAATCACTCGGGCACTCAAAGCCACTCGACGACGTAATTAATCACTCAGCCAGGCGACATGGTGATTGGGTTACTCACATCGACAATCAAGCCGCATGCTCGGGGGCTTGTCTATGGCTTGCATATGGCTCATCTACAAATTCGTCTACTATCACAAAGCTAAGTAAGCTTAATAGTTTATTTTATTTTATTCATACCAGTTTGATTTGAAGGCCGTAGGTTCTTCATCTAATGGTGATAGTTTTGAGTTTCTTTTGGATTCATCCTTTTTCCTTGACAATATTGGTCAATAATTTTTCTCGGTTGATTTCGACTCGTACATGTTTGGCCGAATGAGTTTTAGCGGTAAATACTTGGTATTAGGAGGAGTTCAACTGTTTTGCTTAGTTGCCCGTCTGACTCCCATTACCCAAATTTGTCAGTCTAGCTCTATGGCTCATGTCGTTTGTCAAAATCATCGTGCACATCATTCTTCTAATGAACCTTGTTTGTTTTTTATGTTTGTTGGTTGAATGATCGATTATTTCTGCTTGTACTCTAAGCAAACATAAGCCTTAGACGAATAATAGAAATCCAACAGACTTAGATATAAAGGCCTTGTTTCATCAATACTTTATATTAATTTTACATATAACTACATTATTTGTATTCTTGTATTACAGTTATCTCATCGATATCACTCAGTCATGGATCGCCGAGTCATTGGATCACTCAGCCACGGAGCGCCGAGTCATTGGATCACTCGGCCATGATCAACTATTCATGCTTTCTAGAATTTCGATCCCTTGGACCTTTTGAGTTGTTATGTTGGGGGCTCGTCTTTAGCTCGATGGATATTAAGAATAGCTACATCAACTGGAGCTATTTTATTAACATCACTCGGTTTTGTTATCCTGAGTTATTGGATCATTCAGCTTCATTATTGGATCACTCGGCCTTCTTGACTCGAGTTGTTATATCATTCGACTATATTATTGGATCACTCGGTATTGATTACTTATGATCTTACTCGATATTGGAGAGCCCTGCAAGAGTTGTTATTTTTTCACACGGAATCACGCCTGAGGGCTGCTATATTTGTTATATTTAATCAAGTATTGCTTGGACATTTTTGATGGCTCTTATACTTGTTATATTGGATCAAGTATCATCCGGATATTTTGCTAACTGCTATGCTTGATATATCTGATCAAGTATCACTCGGATTCATTAGTACCAATGGTTCCTTTTGTTAGTTGGAGTGGTAGAACTAATCTTGGGGGCTACCGTATTAAAACTCCTCATCGAATCAGTCGGAGAAAGTGGTAGATCCAGATTTACATACGGTGTTATTATTTTTGACTCACAAGATATTTTATGATCTAAATACCTTCTGAGTCGGGGGCTATACCTACACCTAGTAGGTGGATTTATTCATTGCATCTGGATATTATTTGGTGCACAATCCTTTTGAAGATTCTTGGAGACCTTTACAAGTTTGTTGTTGTACATGAAAAAGCTTAATTATATTCATGGTGAAGCATTAGTCAATCCACTGAAGATCAATAACTAACTTGCAAATCTCTCGGGGGCTA
Source organism: Eleusine coracana subsp. coracana (assembly GCA_032690845.1). Lineage (NCBI taxonomy): Eukaryota > Viridiplantae > Streptophyta > Magnoliopsida > Poales > Poaceae > Eleusine > Eleusine coracana. The sequence continues at coordinate 20,547 of MU847651.1, forward strand.
CTGTGGGATATATATACTAGGGATACCTCACCACTCGGATATATTTCCGAGTGGGCTGGGGACCAACAAAGATAGAGCCCATGAAGATAATTACTCGGATTATTACTTGGAGTAGACGATAAGTCAATATTAGGGATAGAAAGTTAGAGATAGAATCCTAGTCGGAAATCATGTTATAACCGACTAGGAGACTTGCCATGTAACCCTGCCCCCCGGATATATAAGGAGGGGCAGGGGCTCTCTCATTGACAACTAGATTATACCGCATAATACACCACAGAATACAGGATGTAGAGTTGTTATCCTCCGGGAGGCCCGAACCTGTCTAAACCTTGCGCCTTGTGTGTCCATCGACTCTCAGCCTCGCGCATGCCTCTACCGATAAATAAGGATCATGAGTAGCCCTATGATCCACTGCCGATATTAGTACTGACAAGTATATAATTTTTTACAAAATAAATACTTCCCTATGGTTAAGATACCTTCCCGATTACCTCCTACTACCAGCATGTTACATTCAATACAGCATCGAACTCCATCGTGGCGGAGGACTCGCCCACCATATCATGAACCACGCCTAGACTACCGATTTTACAGGGTATACAAGGAACCATGGAAGGTAACCCACATCCCTCAGCCACGCAGTTCAGCACACCGTGGGTGTAAGCACATGAAAAATGGTACCCGTAACCTAAAACGAGCGTAACTTTTGCGTCCGTTGTCCGTTAGGAGCATACTTTTTTTCAAGAAAGCTTACGGCAAGGCCAACACCAATAGAAAGAGAAATTCAAAGAGTAGAATCGTATATAATTTTACAAAAAATAAATACTTCCCTTTGGTTGAGATATCGCCCCGACTACCTCCTACTGCTAGTATATTACATTCAATACAACGTCGAACTCCATCGTTGTGGAGCACTCGCCCACCGTATCATAAACCGCACCTAGACTACCGAGTTTATGGCTATACAAGGACCATGGAAGGTAACCCACATCCCTCGGCAACGCGGTTCAGCACACCGTGGGTGTAAGCACATGAAAAATGAGACCTGTAATCTAAAATGAGCATAATTTTTGCATCCGTTGTCCGATAGGGGCATTCTTTTTTTTCTAGAAAGCTTACGGCGAGGCCAACACCGACAAAAAGCGAAATTCAAAGAGTAGAATAGTATATAAGTTTTTTCAAAATAAATACTTCCCTATGGTTAAGATACCGCCCCGAATACCTCCTACTGGCAGCATGTTACATTCAATACAGCGTCGAACTCCATCGTGATGGAGGACTTGCCCACCGTATCATGAACTGTACCTAGACTACCGAGTTTTTGGGGACACAAGGAACCATGGAAGGTAACCCACATCCCTCAGCCACGCGGTTCAGCACACCGTGGGTGTAAGCACACGAAAAATGAGACCCATAACCTAAAACGAGCTTAACTTTTGCATCCATTATCTGTTAGGGGCATACTTTTTTCTAGAAAGCTTGCAGCGAGGCCAACACCGACAAAAAGTGATATTCAAAGAGTAGAATAGTATATAATTTTAAAAAAAATAAATATATCCCAATGGTTGAGATACTTCCTCGAGTACCTCCTACTGCCAGCATATTACATTCAATACAGTGTCGAACTCTATCGTGGTGGAGGACTCACCCACTGTATCATGAACCGCGCCTAGACTACCGAGTTTACAAGTATACAAGGAACCATGGAAGGTAACCCACATCCCTCGGCCAAGCGATTCAGCACACCGTGGGTGTAAGCACATGAAAAATGAGACCTATAACCTAAAACGAGCATAACTTTTGCATCCATTGTCCGATCGGGGCATACTTTTTTTTTCTAGAAAGCTTGCGGAGAGGCCAACACTGACAAAAAGCGAAATTCAAAGAGTAGAACTGTATATATTTTATTCAAAATAAATACTTCCCTATGGTTAAGATACTGCCCCGAATACCTCCTACTACCAGCATTGTTACATTCAATACAGCATCGAACTCCATCATGGTGGAGGACTCGCCCACCGTATCATGAACCCCGCCTAGACTACCAAGTTTATGGGTACACAAGGAACCATGCAAGGTAACCCACATCCCTCGGCCACACGGTTCAGCACACCGTGGGTGTAAGCACATGAAAAATGAGACCTATAACCTAAAACAAGCGTAACTTTTGCGTCCGTTGTCTGTTAGGGGTATACTTTTTTCTAGAAAGTTTGCGGCGAGGCTAACACTGACAAAAAGCAAAATTTCAAAGAGTATATTAGTATATAATTTTACAAAAAATAAATACATCCCTATGGTTGAGATACTGCCCTGAGTACCTCCTGCTGCTAGCATGTTACATTGAATACAAAGTCGAACTTCATCGCTATGGAGGACTCACCCACCGTATCATGAACCGCGCCTAGACTATCGAGTTTATGGGTATACAAGGAACCATGGAAGGTAACCCACATCCCTCGGCCACACGGTTCAGCACACGATGGGTGTAAGCACATGAAAAATGAGACATATAACCAAAAACGAGCGTAACTTTTGCGTCCATTGTCTGTTAGGGGCATACTCTTTTTCTAGAAAGCTTATGGCGAGGCCAACACCGACAGAAAGCGAAATTCAACGAGTAGAATAGTATATAATTTTACAAAAAATAAATACATCCCTATGGTTGAGATACCGCCCTGAGTACCTCCTACTGCTAGCATGTTACATTGAATACAACGTCGAACTTCATCGCTATGGAGGACTCGCCCACCGTATCATGAACTGCGCCTAGACTACCGAGTTTATGGCTATACAAGGAACCATGGAAGGTAACCCATATCCCACGGCCACGCGGTTCAGCACACCGTGGGCGTAAGCATATGAAAAATGAGACCTATAACCTAAAACGAGCATAACTTTTGCATCCGTTGTCCGATCGGGGTATACTTTTTTTTTCTAGAAAGCTTGCGGCGAGGCCAACACTGACAAAAAGAAAAATTCAAAGAGTAGAATAGTATATAATTTTTTTCAAAATAAATACTTCCCAAGGGTTAAGATACCGCCCCGAATACCTCCTACTGCCAGCATGTTACATTCAATACAGCGTCGAACTCCATCGTAGTGGAGGACTCACCCACTGTATCATGAACCGCGCCTATACTACTGAGTTTATGGGTACACAAGGAACCATGGAAGGTAACCCACATCCCTCGGCCACGTGGTTCAGCACACCGTGGGTGTAAGCAAATGAAGAATGAGACCTATTACCTAAAACAAGCGTAACTTTTGTGTCCGTTGTCTGTTAGGGGCATACTTTTTTTCTAGAAAGCTAGTGGTGAGGCCAACACCGACAAAAAGTAGAATTCAAAGAGTAGAATAGTATATAATTTAAAAAAAAAATAAATACATCCCTATGGTTGAGATACCGCCATGAGTACCTCCTACAGCTAGCATGTTACATTGAATACAACGTCGAACTTCATCGCTGTGGAGGACTCATCCACCGTATCATGAACCGCACCTAGACTACCGAGTTTATGGCTATACAAGGAACCATGGAAGGTAACCCACATCCCACGGCCACGCGGTTCAGCACACCGTGGGTGTAAGCACATGAAAAATGAGACCTATAACCAAAAACGAGCATAACTTTTGCATCCGTTGTCCGATCGGGGTATACTTTTTTTTCTAGAAAGCTTGCAGCAAGGCCAACACCGACAAAAAGCGAAATTCAAAGAGTAGAATAGTATATAAAGTTTTTCAAAATAAATACTTCCCTATGGTTAAGATACCACCTTGAATACAGCGTCGAACTCCATCGTGGTGGAGGACTCACCCACCGTATCATGAACCGTGCCTATACTATCGAGTTTATGGGTACACAAGGAACCATGGAAGGTAACCCACATCCCTCGGCCACACGGTTCAGCACACCATGGGTGTAAGCATATGGAAAATGAGACCTATAACAAAAAACGAGCATAACTTTTGCGTCCATTGTCTGTTAGGGGCATACTTTTTTTCTAGAAAGCTTACGGCGAGGCCAACACCGATATAAAGCAAAATTCAACGAGTAGAATAGTATATCATTTCACAAAAAATAAATCATTCCCTATGGTTGAGATACCGCCCCGAGTACCTCCTACAGCTAGCATGTTACATTCAATACAACGTCGAACTCCATTGTTGTGGAGGACTCACCCACCGTATCATAAAACACGCCTCGACTACCGAGTTTATGGCTATACAAGGAACTACAGAAGGTAACCCACATCCCTCGACCACGCGGTTCAGCACACCGTGCGTGTAAGCACATGAAAAATGAGACCTGTAACCTAAAATGAGCATAACTTTTGCATCTGTTATCCGATCGGGGGATACTTTTTTTTTCTAAAAAGCATGTGGCGAGGCCAACACCGACAAATAGCGAAATTCAAAGAGTAGAATAGTATATAATTTTTTTCAAAATAAATACTTCCCTATGGTTAAGATACCGCCCCGAATACATCCAACTGTCAGCATGTTACATTCAATACAACGTCGAACTCCATCCCTGTGGAGGACTCGCCCACCGTATCATGAACCGCGCCTAGACTACCAAATTTATAAGTAAACAAGGAACCATGGAAGGTAACCCACATCCCTCGGCCAAGCGGTTCAACATACCGTGGGTGTAAGCACATGAAAAATGAGACCTATAACCTAAAAGGAGCATAACATAGAAAGTGAAATTCACAAAGTAGAATAGTATATAATTCTACAAAAAATAAATACTTCCCTATGGTTGAGATACCGCCCTGAGTACCTCCTACTGCTAGCATGTTACATTGAATACAACGTCGAACTTCATCGCTATGGAGGACTCGCCCACCGTATCATGAACTGCGCCTAGACTACCGAGTTTATGGCTATACAAGGAACCATGGAAGGTAACCCATATCCCACGGCCACACGGTTCAGCACACCGTGGGTGTAAGCACATGAAAAATGAGACCTATAACCTAAAACGAGCATAACTTTTGCATCCGTTGTCCGATCGGGGTATACTTTTTTTTCTAGAAAGCTTGCGGCGAGGCCAACACTGACAAAAAGAAAAATTCAAAGAGTAGAATAGTATATAATTTTTTTCAAAATAAATACTTCCCAAGGGTTAAGATACCGCCCCGAATACCTCCTACTGCCAGCATGTTACATTCAATATAGCGTCGAACTCCATCGTAGTGGAGGACTCACCCACTGTATCATGAACCGCGCCTATACTACCGAGTTTATGGGTACACAAGGAACCATGGAAGGTAACCCACATCCCTCGGCCACGCAGTTCAGCACACCGTGGGTGTAAGCAAATGAAGAATGAGACCTATTACCTAAAACAAGCGTAACTTTTGTGTCCGTTGTCTGTTAGGGGCATACTTTTTTTCTAGAAAGCTAGCGGAGAGGCCAACACTGACAAAAAGCGAAATTCAAAGAGTAGAATAGTATATATTTTATTCAAAATAAATACTTCCCTATGGTTAAGATACGGCCCCGAATACCTCCTACTGCCAGCATGTTACATTCAATACAACATCGAACTCCATCATGGTGGAGGACTCACCCACCGTATCATGAACCCCGCCTAGACTACCAAGTTTATGGGTACACAAGGAACCATGCAAGGTAACCCACATCCCTCGGCCACACGGTTCAGCACACCGTGGGTGTAAGCACATGAAAAATGAGACCTATAACCTAAAACAAGCGTAACTTTTGCGTCCGTTGTCTGTTAGGGGTATACTTTTTTCTAGAAAGTTTGCGGCGAGGCTAACACTGACAAAAAGCAAAATTCAAAGAGTATATTAGTATATAATTTTACAAAAAATAAATACATCCCTATGGTTGAGATACTGCCCTGAGTACCTCCTGCTGCTAGCATGTTACATTGAATACAAAGTCGAACTTCATCGCTATGGAGGACTCACCCACCGTATCATGAACGCGCCTAGACTATCGAGTTTATGGGTATACAAGGAACCATGGAAGGTAACCCACATCCCTCGGCCACACGGTTCAGCACACCATGGGTGTAAGCACATGAAAAATGAGACATATAACCAAAAAATGAGCGTAACTTTTGCGTCCACTGTCTGTTAGGGGCATACTCTTTTTCTAGAAAGCTTATGGCGAGGCCAACACCGACAGAAAGCCAAATTCAACGAGTAGAATAGTATATAATTTTATAAAAAATAAATACATCCCTATGGTTGAGATACCGCCCTGAGTACCTCCTACTGCTAGCATGTTACATTGAATACAACGTCGAACTTCATCGCTATGGAGGACTCGCCCACCGTATCATGAACTGTGCCTAGACTACCGAGTTTATGGCTATACAAGGAACCATGGAAGGTAACCCATATCCCACGGCCACGCGGTTCAGCACACCGTGGGCGTAAGCACATGAAAAATGAGACCTATAACCTAAAACGAGCATAACTTTGCATCCGTTGTCCGATCGGGGTATACTTTTTTTTCTAGAAAGCTTGCGACGAGGCCAACACTGACAAAAAGAAAAATTCAAAGAGTAGAATAGTATATAATTTTTTTCAAAATAAATACTTCCAAGGGTTAAGATACCGCCCCGAATACCTCCTACTGCCAGCATGTTACATTCAATACAGCGTCGAACTCCATCGTAGTGGAGGACTCACCCACTGTATCATGAACCGCGCCTATACTACCGAGTTTATGGGTACACAAGGAACCATGGAAGGTAACCCATATCCCTCGGCCACGCGGTTCAGCACACCGTGGGTGTAAGCAAATGAAGAATGAACCTATTACCTAAAACAAGCGTAACTTTTGTGTCCGTTGTCTGTTAGGGGCATACTTTTTTCTAGAAAGCTAGCGGTGAGGGCCACACCGACAAAAAGTAGAATTCAAAGAGTAGAATAGTATATAATTTAAAAAAAAAATAAATACATCCCTATGGTTGAGATACCGCCCTGAGTACCTCCTACAGCTAGCATGTTACATTGAATACAACGTCGAACTTCATTGCTGTGGAGGACTCATCCATCGTATCATGAACCGCACCTAGACTACCGAGTTTATGGCTATACAAGGAACCATGGAAGGTAACCCACATCCCACGGCCGACGCGGTTCAGCACACCGTGGGTGTAAGCACATGAAAAATGAGAACTGTAACCTAAAACAAGAATAACTTTTGCATCCATTGTCCGATCGGGGCATACTTTTTTTTTTAGAAAGCTTGCGGCGAGGCCAACATCGACAAAAAGCGAAATTCTAAGAGTAGAATAGTAGATAATTTTTTCAAAATAAATACTACCCTATGGTTAAGATACCACCCCAAATACCTCCTAATGCCAGCATATTACATTCAATACAGCGTCGAACTCCATCGTGGTGGAGGACTCGCCCACCGTATCATGGACCGCGCCTAGACTACCGAGTTTATGGGTACACAAGGAACCATGGAAGGTAACCCACATCATTCGGGTATGTGGTTCATCACACCGTGGGTGTAAGCAAACAAAAAAAGAGACCAATAACCTAAAACAAGGATAACTTCTACATCCGTTGTCCGATCGGGGCATACTTTTTTTTTTGAGAAAGCTTGTAGCGAGGCCAACACCGACAAAAAGCAAAATTCAAAGAGTAGAATAGTATATAATTTTTTGCAAAATAAATACTTCACTATGGTTGAGATACCACCCCAAATACCTCCTACTACCAGCATGTTACATTCAATACAGCATCGAACTCCATCGTGGTAGAGGACTCGCCCACCGTATCATGAACCGTGCCTAGACTCTAGAGTTTATGGGTACAAAAGGAACCATGGAAGGTAACCCACATCCCTTGGCCACTCGGTTCAGCACACTGTGGGTGTAACCACACGAAAAATGAGACCTATAACCTTCAACGAGCGTAACATTTGCATCTGTTGTCCGTTCGGGGCATACTTTTTTTCTAGAAAGTTTGCGGTGAGGCCACACCGACAAAAAGCAAAACTAAAAGAGTAGAATAGTATATAAATTTATTAAAAATAAATACTTCCCTATGGTCGAGATATCGCCCCGAGTACCTCCTACTGCTAGCATGTTACATTCAATACAGCATCGAACTCCATCGCGGTGGAGGACTTGCCCACCATATCATGAACCGCGCCTAGACTACTGCATTTATGGGTACACAAGGAACCATGGAAGGTAACCCACATCATTTCAGGCATGCGGTTCATCACACCGTGGATGTAAGCACATGAAAATGGAGACCCATAACCTAAACGAGCATAACTCTTGCAACTGTTGTCCGTTTGGGGCATACTTTTTTTCTAGAAAGCTGGCGGCGAAACCAACACCGACCAAAAGCAAAATTCAAAGCGTAGAATAGTATATAATTTTTTACAAAGTAAATACTTCCCTATGGTTGAGATACCACCCAGAATACCTCCTACTGCCAGCATGCTACATTCAATGCAGCATTGAACTCCATCGCGGTAGAGGACTCGCCCACCGTATCATGAACCGCGCCTAGACTACTGAGTTTATGGATACACAAGGAACCATGGAAGGTATCCCACATCCCTTGGCCACGTGGTTCAGCACACCGTGGGTATAAGTACATGAAAAATGAGAACTATAACATAAAACGAGCATAACTTTTGCATCCGTGTCCGATCGGGGTATACTTTTTTTTCTAGAAAGCTTGCGGCGAGGCCAACACTGACAAAAAGAAAATTCAAAGAGTAGAATAGTATATAATTTTTTTCAAAATAAATACTTCCCAAGGGTTAAGATACCGCCCCGAATACCTCCTACTGCCAGCATGTTACATTCAATACAGCGTCGAACTCCATCGTAGTGGAGGACTCACCCACTGTATCATGAACCGCGCCTATACTACCGAGTTTATGGGTACACAAGGAATCATGGAAGGTAACCCACATCCCTCGGCCACGCAGTTCAGCACACCGTGGGTGTAAGCAAATGAAGAATGAGACCTATTACCTAAAACAAGCGTAACTTTTGTGTCCGTTGTCTGTTAGGGGCATACTTTTTTTCTAGAAAGCTAGCGGTGAGGCCAACACCGACAAAAAGTAGAATTCAAAGAGTAGAATAGTATATAATTTAAAAAAAAAAATAAATACATCCCTATGGTTGAGATATCCGCCCTGAGTACCTCCTACAGCTAGCATGTTACATTGAATACAACGTCGAACTTCATCGCTGTGGAGGACTCATCCACCGTATCATGAACCGCACCTAGACTACCGAGTTTATGGCTATACAAGGAACCATGGAAGGTAACCCACATCCCACGGCCACGCGGTTCAGCACACCGTGGGTGTAAGCACATGAAAAATGAGACCTATAACCAAAAACGAGCATAACTTTTGCATCCGTTGTCCGATCGGGGTATACTTTTTTTTTCTAGAAAGCTTGCAGCAAGGCCAACACCGACAAAAAGCGAAATTCAAAGAGTAGAATAGTATATAAAGTTTTTCAAAATAAATACTTCCCTATGGTTAAGATACCACCTTGAATACAGCGTCGAACTCCATCGTGGTGGAGGACTCACCCACCGTATCATGAACCGCGCCTATACTATCGAGTTTATGGCTACACAAGGAACCATGGAAGGTAACCCACACCCCTCGGCCACACGGTTCAGCACACCATGGGTGTAAGCACATGGAAAATGAGACCTATAACAAAAAACGAGCGTAACTTTTGCGTCCATTGTCTGTTAGGGGCATACTTTTTTTCTAGAAAGCTTACGGCGAGGCCAACACCGACATAAAGCAAAATTCAACGAGTAGAATAGTATATCATTTTACAAAAAATAAATAATTCCCTATGGTTGAGATACCGCCCCGAGTACCTCCTACAGCTAGCATGTTACATTCAATACAACGTCGAACTCCATTGTTGAGGAGGACTCACCCACCGTATCATAAAACACGCCTCGACTACCGAGTTTATGGCTATACAAGGAACTACAGAAGGTAACCCACATCCCTCGACCACGCGGTTCAGCACACCGTGGGTGTAAGCACATGAAAAATCAGACCTGTAACCTAAATGAGCATAACTTTGCATCTGTTGTCCGATCGGGGGATACTTTTTTTTCTAAAAAGCATGCGGCGAGGCCAACACCGACAAATAGCGAAATTCAAAGAGTAGAATAGTATATAATTTTTTTCAAAATAAATACTTCCCTATGGTTGAGATACCACCCCGAATACATCCAACTGTCAGCATGTTACATTCAATACAACGTCGAACTCCATCCCTGTGGAGGATTCGCCCACCGTATCATGAACCGCGCCTAGACTACCAAATTTATAGGTAAACAAGGAACCATGGAAGGTAACCCACATCCCTCGGCCAAGCGGTTCAACATACCGTGGGTGTAAGCACATGAAAAATGAGACCTATAACCTAAAAGGAGCATAACATAGAAAGTGAAATTCACAAAGTAGAATAGTATATATTCTACAAAAAATAAATACTTCCCTATGGTTGAGATACCGCCCTGAGTACCTTCTACTGCTAGCATGTTTGATTCAATACAACATCGAACTCCATCGCTATGGAGGACTCGCCCACCGTATCATGAACCGCGCCTAGACTACCGAGTTTACGGGTATACAAGGAACCATGGAAGGTAACCCAGATCCCTTGGCCAAGCGGTTCAGCACACCGTGGGTGTAAGCACATGAAAAATGAGAACTGTAACCTAAAACAAGAATAACTTTTGCATCCATTGTCCGATCGGGGCATACTTTTTTTTTTAGAAAGCTTGCGGCGAGGCCAACATCGACAAAAAGCGAAATTCTAAGAGTAGAATAGTAGATAATTTTTTTCAAAATAAATACTACCCTATGGTTAAGATACCACCCCAAATACCTCCTAATGCCAGCATATTACATTCAATACAGCGTCGAACTCCATCGTGGTGGAGGACTCGCCCACCGTATCATGGACCGCGCCTAGACTACCGAGTTTATGGGTACACAAGGAACCATGGAAGGTAACCCACATCATTCGGGTATGTGGTTCATCACACCGTGGGTGTAAGCAAACAAAAAAAGAGACCAATAACCTAAAACAAGGATAACTTCTACATCCGTTGTCCGATCGGGGCATACTTTTTTTTTTGAGAAAGCTTGTAGCGAGGCCAACACCGACAAAAAGCAAAATTCAAAGAGTAGAATAGTATATAATTTTTTGCAAAATAAATACTTCACTATGGTTGAGATACCACCCCAAATACCTCCTACTACCAGCATGTTACATTCAATACAGCATCGAACTCCATCGTGGTAGAGGACTCGCCCACGGTATCATGAACCGTGCCTAGACTCTAGAGTTTATGGGTACAAAAGGAACCATGGAAGGTAACCCACATCCCTTGGCCACTCGGTTCAGCACACTGTGGGTGTAACCACACGAAAAAATGAGACCTATAACCTTCAACGAGCGTAACATTTGCATCTGTTGTCCGTTCGGGGCATACTTTTTTTCTAGAAAGTTTGCGGTGAGGCCAACACCGACAAAAAGCAAAACTAAAAGAGTAGAATAGTATATAAATTTATTAAAAATAAATACTTCCCTATGGTCGAGATATCGCCCCGAGTACCTCCTACTGCTAGCATGTTACATTCAATACAGCATCGAACTCCATCGCGGTGGAGGACTTGCCCACCATATCATGAACCGCGCCTAGACTACTGCATTTATGGGTACACAAGGAACCATGGAAGGTAACCCACATCATTCAGGCATGCGGTTCATCACACCGTGGATGTAAGCACATGAAAATGGAGACCCATAACCTAAAACGAGCATAACTCTTGCAACTGTTGTCCGTTTGGGGCATACTTTTTTTCTAGAAAGCTGGCGGCGAAACCAACACCGACCAAAAGCAAAATTCAAAGCGTAGAATAGTATATAATCTTTTACAAAGTAAATACTTCCCTATGGTTGAGATACCACCCAGAATACCTCCTACTGCCAGCATGCTACATTCAATGCAGCATTGAACTCCATCGCGGTAGAGGACTCGCCCACCGTATCATGAACCGCGCCTAGACTACTGAGTTTATGGATACACAAGGAACCATGGAAGGTATCCCACATCCCTTGGCCACGTGGTTCAGCACACCGTGGGTATAAGTACATGAAAAATGAGAACTATAACATAAAACGAGCGTAACTATTGCATCCGTTGTCCATTCGGGGTATACTTTTTTTAGAAAGCTTGCGGCGAGGCCAACACCGACATAAAGCAAAATTCAAAGAGTAGAATAGTACATAATTTTATTAAAAATAAATACTTCCCTATGGTTGAGATACCGCCCCGAGTACCTCCTACTGCTAGCATGTTACATTCAATACAACATCGAACTCCATCATGGTGGAGGACTCGCTCACCCTATCATGAACCGCGCCTAGACTACCGCATTTATGGGTACACAAGGAACCATGGAAAGTAACACACATCAATCGGGCATGCGGTTCATCACACCATGGATGTAAGCACAAGAAAAAGGAGACCAATACCTAAAATGAGCATAACTTTGTATCCGTTGTCCGATCGGGGCATACTTTTTCTTTCTAGAAAGCTTGCGGCGAGGCCAACACTGACAAAAAGCAAAATTCAAAGAGTAGAATAGTATATAATTTTTTACAAACACATACTTCCCTATGGTTGAGATACCGCCCCGAATACCTCCTATTGCCAGCATGTAACATTCAATATATCTTCCAACTCCATCGCGGTGGAGGACCTCGCCCACCGTATCATGAACCGCGCCTAGACTCTAGAGTTTATGGGTACAAAAGGAACCATGGAAGGTAACCCACATGCCTTGGCCACTCGGTTCAGCACACTGTGGGTGTAACCACACGAAAAATGAGACCTATAACCTTCAACGAGCGTAACATTTGCATCTGTTGTTCGTTCGGGGCATACTTTTTTTCTAGAAAGTTTGCGGTGAGGCCAACACTGACAAAAAGCAAAATTCAAAGAGTAGAATAGTATATAAATTTATTAAAAATAAATACTTTCCTATGGTTGAGATATCGCCCCGAGTACCTCCTACTGCTAGCATGTTACATTCAATACAGCGTCAAACTCCATCGCGGTGGAGGACTCGACCACCATATCATAAACTGCGCCTAGACTACTGCGTCTATGGGTACACAAGGAACCATGGTAGGTAACCCACATCATTCAGGCATGCGATTCATCACACCATGGATGTAAGCACACGAAAAAGGAGACCCATACCTAAAACGAGCATAACATATGCATTCGTTGTCCGATCGGGCCAAACTTTTTTTTTTCTAGAAAGCTTGCGGTGAGGCCAACACGGACAAAAAGCAAAATTCAAAGAGTAGAGTAATGTATAATTTTTACAAAATAAATACTTCCCTATGGTTGAGATACCGCCCCGCATACCTCCTACTGCTAGCATTTTATATTCAATACAGCATCGAGTTCCATCACGGTAGAGGACTCGCCCACCGTATCATGAACCGCGCCTAGACTACTGAGTTTACGGATACACAAGGAACCATGGAAGGTAACCCAGATCAATCGGTCCACACGGTTCAGCACACCGTGGGTGTAAGCAAACGAAAAAGGAGACCAATAACCTAAAACGAGCATAACTTTTTCATCCGTTGTCCGATTAGGGCGTACTTTTTTTTTCCTAGAAAGCTTACAGCGAGGCCAACACTGACAAAAAGTGAAATTCAACGAGTAGAATAGTATATAATTTTTTACAAACACATACTTCCCTATGGTTGAGATACCGCCCCGAATACCTCCTATTGCCAGCATGTAACATCCAATATATCTTCGAACTCCATCGCGGTGGAGGAGTCGCCCAGCGTATCATGAACCGCACCTAGACTCTCAAGTATATGGGTACACAGGAACCATGGTAGGTAATCCGCATCCCTCGGCCACGCGGTTCAGCACATCATGGGTGTAAGCACACGAAAAATAAGACCAATAACCTAAAATGAGCGTAACTTTTGTATCTGTTGTCTGTTCGGGGCATACTTTTTTTCTAGAAAGCTTGCAGCGAGGCCAACACCGACAAAAAGCAAAATTCAAAGAGTAGAATAGTATATAATTTTATAAAAAATAAATACTTCCCTATGGTTGAGATACCGCCCCGAGTACCTCCTACTGCTAGCATGTTACATTCAATACAGCGTTAAACTCCATCGCGGTGAAGGACTCGACCACCATATCATGGACTGCACCTAGACTACTGCGTCTATGGGTACACAAGGAACCATGGAAGGTAACCCACATCATTCAGGCATGCGGTTCATCACACCGTGGATGTAAGCACACGAAAAAGGAGACCCATAACCTAAAACGAGCATAACTTATGCATCCGTTGTCCGATCGGGCCAAACTATTTTTTTCTAGAAAGCTTGCGGTGAGGCCAACACCGACAAAAAGCAAAATTCAATGAGTAGAGTAGTACATAATTTTTAACAAATAAATACATCCCTATGGCTGAGATACCGTCCTGAATACCTCCTACTGCCAGCATGTTGTATTCAATACAGCATCAAACTCCATCGCGGTAGAGGACTTGCCCACCGTATCATGAACCGCGCCTTGACTACTGAGTTTATGGATACACAAGGAACCATGGAAGGTATCCCACATCCCTCGGCCACGCGGTTCAGCACACCGTGGGTGTAAGCAACAAAAAAAGAGACCAATAACCTAAAACGAGGATAACTTCTGCATCCGTTGTCCGATCGGGGCATACTTTTTTTTTTGAGAAAGCTTGTAGCGAGGCCAACACCGACAAAAAGCAAATTCAAAGAGTAGAATAGTATATAATATTTTGCAAAATAAATACTTCCCTATGGTTGAGATACCACCCCGAATACCTCCTACTACCAGCATGTTACATTCAATACAGCATCGAACTCCATCGTGGTAGAGGACTCGCCCACCGTATCATGAACCACGCCTAGACTCTAGAGTTTATGGGTACAAAAGGAAACATGGAAGGTATCCCACATCCCTCGGCCACGTGGTTCAGCACACCGTGGGTATAAGTACATGAAAAATGAGAACTATAACATAAAACGAGCGTAACTATTGCATCCGTTGTCCATTCGGGGTATACTTTTTTTAGAAAGCTTGCGGCGAGGCCAACACCGACATAAAGCAAAATTCAAAGAGTAGAATAGTACATAATTTTATTAAAAATAAATACTTCCCTATGGTTGAGATACCGCCCGAGTACCTCCTACTGCTAGCATGTTACATTCAATACAACATCGAACTCCATCATGGTGGAGGACTCGCTCACCCTGTCATGAACCGCGCCTAGACTACCGCATTTATGGGTACACAAGGAACCATGGAAAGTAACACACATCAATCAGGCATGCGGTTCATCACACCATGGATGTAAGCACAAGAAAAAGGAGACCAATAACCTAAAATGAGCATAACTTTTGTATCCGTGTCCGATCGGGGCATACTTTTTCTTTCTAGAAAGCTTGCGGCGAGGCCAACACTGACAAAAAGCAAAATTCAAAGAGTAGAATAGTATATAATTTTTTACAAACACATACTTCCCTATGGTTGAGATACCGCCCCGAATACCTCCTATTGCCAGCATGTAACATTCAATATATCTTCCCACTCCATCGCGGTGGAGGACTCGCCCACCGTATCATGAACCGCGCCTAAACTCTAGAGTTTATGGGTACAAATGGAACCATGGAAGGTAACCCACATGCCCTGGCCACTCGGTTCAGCACACTGTGGGTGTAACCACACGAAAAATGAGACCTATAACCTTCAACGAGCGTAACATTCGCATCTGTTGTTCGTTCGGGGCATACTTTTTTTCTAGAAAGTTTGCGGTGAGGCCAACACTGACAAAAAGCAAAATTCAAAGAGTAGAATAGTATATAATTTATTAAAAATAAATACTTCCCTATGGTCGAGATATCGCCCCGAGTACCTCCTACTGCTAGCATGTTACATTCAATACAGCGTCAAACTCCATCGCGGTCGAGGACTCAACCACCATATCATGAACTGCGCCTAGACTACTGCGTCTATGGGTACACAAGGAACCATGGTAGGTAACCCACATCATTCAGGCATGCGATTCATCACACCGTGGATGTAAGCACACGAAAAAGGAGACCCATAACCTAAAACGAGCATAACATATGCATTCGTTGTCCGATCGGGCCAAACTTTTTTTTTCTAGAAAGCTTGCGGTGAGGCCAACACGGACAAAAAGCAAAATTCAAAGAGTAGAGTAATGTATAATTTTTACAAAATTAATACTTCCCTATGGTTGAGATACCGCCCCGCATACCTCCTACTGCTAGCATTTTATATTCAATACAGCATCGAGTTCCATCACGGTAGAGGACTCGCCCACC
Organism: Eleusine coracana subsp. coracana; assembly: GCA_032690845.1. Lineage (NCBI taxonomy): Eukaryota > Viridiplantae > Streptophyta > Magnoliopsida > Poales > Poaceae > Eleusine > Eleusine coracana. The sequence goes on from MU847651.1 coordinate 36,988, forward strand.
GTATCATGAACCGCGCCTAGACTACTGAGTTTACGGATACACAAGGAACCATGGAAGGTAACCCACATCAATCGGTCACACGGTTCAGCACACCGTGGGTGTAAGCAAACGAAAAAGGAGACCAATACCTAAAACGAGCATAACTTTTCATCCGTTGTCCGATTAGGGCGTACTTTTTTTCCTAGAAAGCTTACAGCGAGGCCAACACTGACAAAAAGTGAAATTCAACGAGTAGAATAGTATATAATTTTTTACAAACACATACTTCCCTATGGTTGAGATACCGCCCCGAATACCTCCTATTGCCAGCATGTAACATCCAATATATCTTCGAACTCCATCGCGGTGGAGGAGTCGCCCAGCGTGTCATGAACCGCACCTAGACTCTCAAGTATATGGGTACACAAGGAACCATGGTAGGTAATCCGCATCCCTCGGCCACGCGGTTCAGCACATCATGGGTGTAAGCACACGAAAAATAAGACCAATAACCTAAAATGAGCATAACTTTTGTATCTGTTGTCTGTTCGGGGCATACTTTTTTTCTAGAAAGCTTGCAGCGAGGCCAACACCGACAAAAGCAAATTCAAAGAGTAGAATAGTATATAATTTTATAAAAAATAAATACTTCCCTATGGTTGAGATACCGCCCCGAGTACCTCCTACTGCTAGCATGTTACATTCAATACAGCGTTAAACTCCATCGCGGTGAAGGACTCGACCACCATATCATGGACTGCACCTAGACTACTGCGTCTATGGGTACACAAGGAACCATGGAAGGTAACCCACATCATTCAGGCATGCGGTTCATCACACCGTGGATGTAAGCACACGAAAAAGGAGACCCATAACCTAAAACGAGCATAACTTATGCATCCGTTGTCCGATCGGCCAAACTATTTTTTTCTAGAAAGCTTGCGTTGAGGCCAACACCGACAAAAAGCAAATTCAATGAGTAGAGTAGTATATAATTTTTAACAAAATAAATACATCCCTATGGCTGAGATACCGTCCTGAATACCTCCTACTGCCAGCATGTTGTATTCAATACAGCATCAAACTCCATCGCGGTAGAGGACTTGCCCACCGTAATCATGAACCGCGCCTAGACTACTGAGTTTATGGATACACAAGGAACCATGGAAGGTATCCCACATCCCTCGGCCACGCGGTTCAGCACACCGTGGGTGTAAGCAAACAAAAAGAGACCAATAACCTAAACGAGGATAACTTCTGCATCCGTTGTCCGATCGGGGCATACTTTTTTTTTTTTGAGAAAGCTTGTAGCAAGGCCAAACCGACAAAAAGCAAACTAAAAGAGTAGAATAGTATATAAATTTATTAAAATAAATACTTCCCTATGGTCGAGATAACCGCCTCGAGTACCTCCTACTGCTAGCATGTTACATTCAATACAGCGTCAAACTCCATCGCGGTGGAGGCCTCGACCACCATATCATGAACTACGCCTAGACTACTGCGTCTATGGGTACACAAGGAACCATGGAAGGTAACCCACATCATTCAGGCATGCAGTTCATCACACCGTGGATGTAAGCACACAAAAAAGGAGACCCATAACCTAAAACGAGCATAACGTATGGATTCGTTGTCCGTCGGGCCGAACTTTTTTTTTTCTAGAAAGCTTGCGGTGAGGCCAACACGGACAAAAAGCAAAATTCAAAGAGTAGAGTAATATATAATTTTTACAAAATAAATACTTCCCTATCATTGAGATACCACCCCGAATACCTCCTACTGCCAGCATTTTATATTCAATACAGCATCGAATTCCATCGCGGTAGAGGACTCACCCACAATACTATGAACTGCGCCTAGACTACTACATTTACGGGTACACAAGGAACCATGGAAGGTAACCCACATCAATCGGTCACACGGTTCAGCACACTTTGGATGTAAGCACATGAAAAGGAGACCAATAACCTAAAACGGAGCATAACTTTTTCATCTGTTGTCCGATTGGGGCGTACTTTTTTTTTCCAAGAAAGCTTGCAGCGAGGCCAACACTGACAAAAAGTGAAATTCAACGAGTAGAATAGTATATAATTTTTTACAAACACATACCTCCCTATGGTTGAGATACCGCCCCGAATACCTCCTATTGCCCGCATGTAACATCCAATATATCTTCGAACTCCATCGCGGTGGAGGACTCGCCCAGCGTATCATGAACCGCGCCTAGACTCTCAAGTATATGGGTACACAAGGAACCATGGTAGGTAATCCGCATCCCTCGGCCACGCGGTTCAGCACATCATGGGTGTAAGCACACGAAAAATAAGACCAATAACCTAAAATGAGCGTAACTTTTGTATCCGTTGTACATTCGGGGCATACTTTTTTTCTAGAAAGCTTGTAGCAAGGCCAACACCAACAAAAAGCAAAATTCAAAGAGTAGAATAGTATATAATATTTTGCAAAATAAATACTTCCCTATGGTTGAGATACCACCCCGAATACCTCCTACTACCAGCATGTTACATTCAATACAGCATCGAACTCCATCGTGGTAGAGGACTCGCCCACCGTATCATGAACCACGCCTAGACTCTAGAGTTTATGGGTACAAAGGAACCATGGAAGGTAACCCACATCCCTCGGCCACTCGGTTCAGCACACTATGGGTGTAACCACACGAAAAATGAGACCTATAACCTTCAACGAGCGTAACATTTGCATCTGTTGTCCGTTCGGGGCATACTTTTTTTCTAGAAAGTTTGCGGTGAGGCCAACACCGACAAAAAGCAAAACTAAAAGAGTAGAATAGTATATAAATTTATTAAAAATAAATACTTCCCTATGGTCGAGATACCGCCCTCGAGTACCTCCTACTGCTAGCATGTTACATTCAATACAGCGTCAAACTCCATCGCGGTGGAGGACTCGCCCACCATATCATGAACTACGCCTAGACTACTGCGTCTATGGGTACACAAGGAACATGGAAGGTAACCCACATCATTCAGGCATGTGGTTCATCACACCGTGGATGTAAGCACACGAAAAAGGAGACCCATAACGTAAAACGAGCATAACTCTTGCATCTGTTGTCCGTTTGGGGCATACTTTTTTTCTAGAAAGCTAGCGGCGAGGCCAACACCAACAAAAAGCAAAATTCAAAGAGTAGAATAGTATATAATTTTTTACAAAGTAAATACTTCCCTATGGTTGATATACCATCCAGAATACCTCCTACTGCCAGCATGTTACATTCAATGCAGCGTTGAACTCCATTGTGGTGGAGGACTCGCCCATTGTATCATGATCCGCACCTAGACTATCGAGTTTATGGGTACACAAGGAACCATGGAAGGTAACCTACATCATTCGGGCATGCGGTTCATCACACCGTGCATGTAAGCACATGAAAAAGGAGACCAATAACCTAAAACAGCATAACTTTTGCATCCGTTGTCCGATCAGGGCATACTTTTTTTTTTAGAAAAGCTTGTGGCAAGGCCAACACTGACAAAAAGAGAAATTCAATGAGTAGAATAGTATAATAATTTTTACAAATAAATACTTCCCTATGGTTGGGATATTGTCCCGAATACCTCCTACTACCTGCATGTTACATTCAATACAGCATCGAGCTCTATCACGGTGGAGGATTCGCTCACCGTATCATGAACCACGCCGAGACTACCGAGTTTATTGGTACATAAGGAACCATGGAAGGTAACCCACATTCTCTGCGGCCACGCGGTTCAGCACACCGTGGTGTAAGCACATGAAAAATGAGAACTATAACATAAAACGAGTGTAACTATTGCATCCGTTGTCCATTTGGGGCATACTTTTTTCTAGAAAGCTTGCGGCGAGGCCAACACCGACAAAAAGCAAAATTCAAAGAGTAGAAAGTATATAAATTTATTAAAAATAAATTACTTCTCTATGGTGGAGATACCGCCCCGAGTACCTCCTACTGCTAGCATGTTACATTCAATACAAACATCGAACTCCATCACGGTGGAGGACTCGCTCACCATATCATGAACCCGCGCCTAGACTACCGCATTTATGGGTTACCAAGGACCATGGAAGGTAACACACATCATCAGGCACGCGGTTCATCACACCATGGTTGTAAGCACATGAAAAAGGAGACCAATAACCTAAAATGGGCAAAACGTTTGTATCTGTTGTCCGATCGGGGCATACTTTTTTTCTAGAAAGCTAGCAGCGAGGCCAACAACTGACAAAAGCAAAATTCAAAGAGTAGAATAGTATATAACTTTTTACAAAACACATACTTCCCTATGGTTGAGATACGGCCCCGAATACCTCCTATTGCCAGCATGAAACATTCAATATATCTTCAAACTCCATCGCGGTGGAGGACTCGCCTACCGTATCATGAACCGCGCCTAGACTCTCAAGTTTATGGGTACACAAGGAACCATGGAAGGTAATCCGCATCCCTCAGCCACACAGTTCAGCACACCGTGGGTGTAAGCACATGAAAAATGAGACCTATAACCTAAAACGAGCATAACTTTGTATCTGTTGTACATTCGGGGCATCCTTTTTTCTAGAAAGCTTGCAGCGAGGCCAACACCGACAAAAAGCAAAATTCAAAGAGTAGGAATAGTATATAATTTTATAAAATAAATACTTCCTTATGGTTGAGATACCGCCCCGAGTACCTCCTACTGCTAGCATGTTACATTAAATACAGCGTCAAACTCCATCGCGGTGGAGGACTCGACCACCATATCATGAACTGCGCCTAGACTACTGTGTCTATGGGTACACAAGGAACCATGGAAGGTAACCCACATCATTCAGGCATGCGGTTCATCACACCGTGGATGTAAGCACACGAAAAAAAGGGACCCATAACCTAAAACGAGCATAACTTATACATCCGTTGTCCGATTGGGCCAATCTATTTTTTTGTAGAGAGCTTGCGGTGAGGCCAAAAAGACCGACAAAAAGCAAAATTCAATGAGTAGAGTATACATAATTTTTTACAAAATAAATACTTCCCTATGGTTGAGATCCGCCCCGAATACCTCCTACTTGCCAACATGTATATTCAATACAGCATCGAACTCCATCACGGTAGAGGACTCGCCCACCGTATTATGAACCGTGCTAGACTATTGAGTTTATGGATACACAAGGACCTTGGAAGGTATCCCACATCCCACGGCCACACGGTTCAGCACACTATGGGCGTAAGCAAACGAAAAAAGAGACCAATAACCTAAAACGAGGATAACTTTTGCATCCTTTGTCCGATCGGGGCATTCTTTCTTCTAGAAAGTTGCGGTGAGGCCAACACTGACAAAAAGAAAAATTCAAAGAGTAGAATAATATATAATTTTATTAAAAATAAATACTTCCCTAGCGGTGGAGGACCGCCCAACCTATCAGGAACCACGCCTAGACCACCGCATTTATGGGTACACAGGGAACCATGGAAGGTAACCCACATCAATTGGGCACGCGGTTCATCACACCGTGGATGTAAACAACTACAAAAGGAGACCAAAAACCTAAAACGAGCATAACTTTTGCATCCGTTGTCCGATCGGGCATACTTTTTTTCAAGAAAGCTTGCAGCAAGGCCAACACCGACAAAAAGCGAAATTCAAAGAGTAGAATAGTATATAATTTTTTACAAAATAACTACTTCCCTATGGTTGAGATACACCCCAGATACCTCCTATTGCCAGCATGTTACATTCAAACAGCATCGAACTCCATCACGGTAGAAGACTCGCCCACCGTATCATGAACCGCGCCTAGACTTAGAGTTTATGGGTACACAAGGAACCATGAAAGGTAACCCACATCCCTCGGCCACACAGTTCAGCACAGGGTGGGTGTAAGCACATGAAAAATGAGACCTATAACCTAAAACGAGCGTAACTTTTGCATCTGTTGTCCGTTCGGGGCATACTTTTTTCTAGAAAGTTTGCGGTGAGGCCAACACCGACAAAAAGCAAAATTCAATGAGTAGAATAGTATATAATTATATTAAAAATAATACTTCCCTATGGTCGAGATATTTCCCCGAGTACGTCCTACTACTAGCATGTTACATTCAATACAACATCAAACTCAATCGCGGTGGATGACTCGCCCAACCTATCATGAACTGCGCCTAGACTACCGCATTTATGGTACACAAGGAACCATGGAAGGTAACCCACATCAATCGGGCACGCGGTTCATCACACCGTGGATATAGCACACGAAAAAGGAGACTAATAACCTAAAACGAGCATAACTTTGCATCCGTTGTCCGATCGGGCGTACTTTTTTTTCTAGAAAGCTTTGCAGCAAGGCCAACATCGACAAAAAGCGAAATTCAAAGAGTAGAATAGTATATAATTTTTTACAAAATAAATACTTCCCTATGGTTAGATACCACCCCGAATACCTCCTATTGCCAGCATGTTACATTCAATACAGCATCGAACTCCATCACGGTAGAAGACTCGCCCACCGTATCATGAACCGCGCCTAGACTCTAGAGTTATGGGTACACAAGGAACCATGGAAGGTAACCCACATCCCTCGGCCACACGGTTCAGCACACCGTGGGTGTAAGCACACAAAAAAATGAGACCTATAACCTAAAACGAGCGTAACTTTTGCATCTGTTGTCCGTTCGGGGCATACTTTTTTTCTAGAAAGTTTGCGGTGAGGCCAACACCGACAAAAAGCAAAATTCAATGAGTAGAATAGTATATAATTATATTAAAAATAAATACTTCCCTATGGTCGAGATAGTTTCCCCGAGTACGTCCTACTACTAGCATGTTACATTCAATACAACATCAAACTCACTCGCGGTGGATGACTCGCCCAACCTAATCATGAACTGCGCCTAGACTACCGCATTTATGGGTACACAAGGAACCATGGAAGGTAACCCACATCAATCGGGCACGCGGTTTCAAATCACAACCGTGGATGTAAGCACACGAAAAAGGAGACTAATAACCTAAAACGAGCATAACTTTTGCATCCTTGTCTGTTCGGGGCATACTTTTTTTCTAGAAAGTTTTGCGGTGAGGCCAACACGGACAAAAAGCAAAATTCAAAGAGTAGAATAATATATAATTTTATTTAAAATAAATACTTCCCTATGGTCGGATATCGCCCCGAGTACCTCCTACTACTAGCATGTTACGTTCAATACAACATCTAACTCCATCGCGGTGGAGGACTCGCCCAACCTATCATGAACCACGCCTAGACTACCGCATTTATGGGTACACAGGGAACCATGGAAGGTAACCCACATCAATCGGGCACGCGGTTCATCACACCGTGGATATAAGCACACGAAAAAAGGAGACTAATAACCTAAAACGAGCATAACTTTTGCATCCGTTGTCCGATCGGGGCGTACTTTTTTTTCTAGAAAGCTTGCAGCAAGGCCAACATCGACAAAAAGCGAATTCAAAGAGTAGAATAGTATATAATTTTTTACAAAATAAATACTTCCCTATGGTTAGATACCACCCCGAATACCTCCTATTGCCAGCATGTTACATTCAATACAGCATCGAACTCCATCACGGTAGAAGACTCGCCCACCGTATCATGAAACGCGCCTAGACTCTAGAGTTTATGGGTACACAAAGGAACCATGGAAGGTAACCCACATCCCCGGCCACACGGTTCAGCACACCGTGGGTGTAAGCACACAAAAAAATGAGACCTATAACCTAAAACGAGCGTAACCTTTTGCATCTGTTGTCCGTTCGGGGCATACTTTTTTTCTAGAAAGTTTGCGGTGAGGCCAACACCGACAAAAAGCAAACTTCAAAGAGTAGAATAGTATATAATATATTAAAAATAAATACTTCCCTATGGTTGAGATATTCCTCGAGTACGTCCTACTACTAGCATGTTACATTCAATACAACATCAACTCCATCGCGGTGGGATGACTCGCCCAACCTATCATGAACTGCGCCTAGACTACCGCATTTATGGGTACACAAGGAACCATGGAAGGTGACCCACATCAATTGGGCACGCGGTTCATCACACCGTGGATGTAAACACACGAAAAAGGAGACCAAAAACCTAAACGAGCATAAGTTTTGCATCCGTTGTCCGATTGGGCCATACTTTTTTTTCTAGAAAGCTTGCAGCAAGGCCAACACCGACAAAAAGCGAAATTCAAAGAGTAGAATAGTATATAATTTTTTACAAAATAAATACTTCCCTATGGTTGAGATACCACCCCAGATACCTCCTATTGCCAGCATGTTACATTCAATACAGCATCAAACTCCATCACGGTAGAAGACTCGCCCACCGTATCATGAACCGCACCTAGACTCTAGAGTTTATGGTACACAAGGAACCATGAAAGGTAACCCACATCCCTCGGCCACACAGTTCAGCACACGGTGGGTGTAAGCACATGAAAAATGAGACCTATAACCTAAAACGAGCGTAACTTTTGCATCTGTTGTCCGTTCGGGGCATACTTTTTTTCTAGAAAGTTTGCGGTGAGGCCAACACCGACAAAAAGCAAAATTCAATGAGTAGAATAGTATATAATTATATTAAAAATAAATACTTCCCTATGGTCGAGATATTTCCCCGAGTACGTCCTACTACTAGCATGTTACATTCAATACAACATCAACTCACTCGCGGTGGATGACTCGCCCAACCTATCATGAAACTGCGCCTAGACTACCGCATTTATGGGTACACAAGGAACCATGGAAGGTAACCCACATCAATCGGGCACGCGGTTCATCACACCGTGGATGTAAGCACACGAAAAAGAGACTAATAACCTAAAACGAGCATAACTTTTGCATCCTTTGTCTGTTCGGGGCATACTTTTTTCTAGAAAGTTTGCGGTGAGGCCACCACTGACAAAAAGCAAAATTCAAAGAGTAGAATAATATATAATTTTATTTAAAATAAATACTTCCCTATGGTCGAGATATCGCCCGAGTACCTCCTACTACTAGCATGTACGTTCAATACAACATCTAACTCCATCGCGGTGGAGGACTCGCCCAACCTATCATGAACCACGCCTAGACTACCGCATTTATGGGTACACAGGAACCATGGAAGGTAACCCACATCATTGGGCACGCGGTTCATCACACCGTGGATGTAAACACACGAAAAAGGAGACCAAAAACCTAAAACGAGCATAAGTTTTGCATCCGTTGTCCGATTGGGCCATACTTTTTTTTCTAGAAAGCTTGCAGCAAGGCCAACACCGACAAAAAGCGAATTCAAAGAGTAGAATAGTATATAATTTTTACAAAATAAATACTTCCCTATGGTTGAGATACCACCCCAGATACCTCCTATTGCCAGCATGTTACATTCAATACAGCATCAAACTCCATCACGGTAGAAGACTCGCCCACCGTATCATGAACCGCACCTAGACTCTAGAGTTTATGGGTACACAAGGAACCATGAAAGGTAACCCACATCCTCGGCCACACAGTTCAGCACACGGTGGTGTAAGCACATGAAAAATGAGACCATATACCTAAAACGAGCGTAACTTTTGCATCTGTTGTCCGTTCGGGCATACTTTTTTTCTAGAAAGTTTGCGGTGAGGCCAACACCGACAAAAGCAAAATTCAATGAGTAGAATAGTATATAATTATATTAAAAATAAATACTTCCTATGGTCGAGATATTTCCCCCGAGTACGTCCTACTACTAGCATGTTACATTCAATACAACATCAAACTCACTCGCGGTGGATGACTCGCCCAACCTATCATGAACTGCGCCTAGACTACCGCATTTATGGTACACAAGGAACCATGGAAGGTAACCCAACATCAATCGGGCACGCGTTCATCACACCGTGGATGTAAGCACACGAAAAAAGGAGACTAATAACCTAAAACGAGCATAACTTTTGCATCCGTTGTCTGTTCGGGGCATACTTTTTTTCTAGAAAGTTTGCGGTGAGGCCAACACTGACAAAAAGCAAAATTCAAAGAGTAGAATAATATATAATTTTATTTAAAATAATACTTCCCTATGGTCGAGATATCGCCCCGAGGTACCTCCTACTACCTAGCATGTTACGTTCAATACAACCATCTACTCCATCGCGGTGGAGGACTCGCCCAACCTATCATGAACCACGCCTAGACTACCGCATTTATGGGTACACAGGGAACCATGGAAGGTAACCCACATCAATTGGGCACGCGGTTCATCACACCGTGGATGTAAACACACGAAAAAGGAGACCAAAACCTAAAATGAGCATAAGTTTTGCATCCGTTGTCCGATTGGGCCATACTTTTTTTTCTAGAAAGCTTGCAGCAAGGCCAACACCGACAAAAAGCGAAATTCAAAGAGTAGAATAGTATATAATTTTTACAAAATAAATACTTCCCTATGGTTGAGATACCACCCCAGATACCTCCTATTGCCAGCATGTTACATTCAATACAGCATCAAACTCCATCACGGTAGAAGACCGCCCACCGTATCATGAACCGCACCTAGACTCTAGAGTTTATGGGTACACAAGGAACCATGAAAGGTAACCCACATCCCTCGGCCACACAGTTCAGCACACGGTGGGTGTAAGCACATGAAAATGAGACCTATAACCTAAAACGAGCGTAACTTTTGCATCTGTTGTCCGTTCGAGGCATACTTTTTTCTAGAAAGTTTGCGGTGAGGCCAACACCGACAAAAAGCAAAATTCAATGAGTAGAATAGTATATAATTATATTAAAATAAATACTTCCCTATGGTCGAGATATTTCCCCGAGTACGTCCTACTACTAGCATGTTACATTCAATACAACATCAAACTCACTCGCGGTGGATGACTCGCCCAACCTATCATGAACTTGCGCCTAGACTACCGCATTTATGGGTACACAAGGAACCATGGAAGGTACCCACATCAATCGGGCACGCGGTTCATCACACCGTGGATGTAAGCACACGAAAAAGGAGACTAATAACCTAAAACGAGCATAACTTTTGCATCCGTGTGTCCGATCGGGGCGTACTTTTTTTTCTAGAAAGCTTGCAGCAAGGCCACATCGATAAAAAGCGAAATTCAAAGAGTAGAATAGTTTACAAAATAAATACTTCCCTATGGTTAGATACCACCCCTGAATACCTCCTATTGCCAGCATGTTACATTCAATACAGCATCGAACTCCATCACGGTAGAAGACTCGCCCACCGTATCATGAACCACGCCTAGACTCTAGAGTTTGTGGGTACACAAGGAACCATGGAAGGTAACCCACATCCCTCGGCCACACGGTTCAGCACACCGTGGGTGTAAGCACACGAAAATGAGACCTATAGCCTAAAACGAGCGTAACTTTTGCATCTGTTGTCCATTCGGGGCATACTTTTTTTCTAGAAAGTTTGCGGTGAGGCCAACACCGACAAAAAGCAAAATTCAAAGAGTAGAACAGTATATAATTATATTAAAATAAATACTTCCCTATGGTTCGAGATATTTCCTCGAGTACGTCCTACTACTAGCATGTTACATTCAATACAACATCAAACTCCATCGCGGTGGATGACTCGCCCAACCTATCATGAACCGCGCCTAGACTACCGCATTATGGGTACACAAGGAACCATGGAAGGTACCCACATCAATCAGGCATGTGCTTCATCACACCGTGGATGTAAGCACACGAAAGAGGAGACCAATGACCCTAAAACGAGCATAACTTTTGCATCCGTTGTCTGATCGGGGCGTACTTTTTTTTTCTAGAAAGCTTGCAGCTGAGGACAACACCGACAAAAAGAGAAATTCAAAGAGTAGAATAGTATATAATTTTTACAAAATAAATACTTCCCTATGGTTGAGATACCACCCCGAATACCTCCTATGCAGCAGTTACATTCAATACAACATCGAACTCCATCGCGGTGGAGGACTCGCCCACCGTATCATGAACCGCGCCTAGACTCTAGAGATCATGGGTACACAAGGAACCATGGAAGGTAACCCACATCAATCGGCATCGCGGTTTAGCACACCGTGGGTGTAAGCACACGAAAAATGAGACCTATAACCCAAAACGAGCGTAACTTTTGCATCCTTGTCTGTCGGGGCACTTTTTTTAGAAGCTTGCGCGAGGCCACACCACAAAAAGCAAATTCAAAGAGTAGAATAGTATATAATTTTTTAAAATAAATACTTCCCTATGGTTCAGATACCGCCCCGATACCTCCTACTACTAGCATGTTACATTCAATACAATCGAACTCCATCGCGTGAGACTCGCCCACCATATCATGAACCGCGCCTAGACTACCGATTTGGGTACACAAGAACCATGGAAGGTAACCCACAATCGGCCTGCGTTCATCACACATGGTGTAAGCACATGAAAAAGGAGACCATAACCTAAAACGAGAACTTTTGCATCCGTTGTCCGATCGGGGCATACTTTTTTTTAGAAAGCTTGCAGCGAGGCCAACACCGACAAAAAGCAAAATTCAAAGAGTAGAATAGTATATAATTTTTTACAAAAAAATACTTCCTATGGTTGAGATACCACCCCGAATACCTCCTACTACCAGCATGTTATTCAATACAGCATCGAACTCCATCGCGGTGGAGGACTCGCCCACCATATCATGAACCCGCCTAGACTCTAGCATTATGGGTACATAAGGAACCATGGAAGGTAACCCACATCCGTCGGCCACACGGTTCATCACACTGGGTGTAAGCACAAAATGAGACCATAACCTAAAATGAGCGTAACTTTGCATCGTTGTCCGTTCGGGATACTTTTTTTTCTTGAAAGTTGCGCGAGG